>SMSQ01019613.1:0-10144 GCA_019453375.1 Ctenoplectra terminalis | reverse complement strand
TAATCAATCATAATTTTTTCTCCAATAAGCAGACAAAATTCGGGCTATAAAAAGTTAAGTTGAATTCGCCGCGTCGTTTAATCGTCGCTAATTAATGTCGACGCTGCAACGCATAAACAATCAATTCTTACAGAGAATTACAAGCAAGTTGAGTTAACTTGACACAACGACATGGATTAGAACTTCGAATGGGAGTTATTAGCGATGAGTTTACGCATGAGAGTTTGGTATTAACATTCGTACGCGAGTCTGACTAATTAAGACGGCCAATTGAATTCCTTTTTACCTCCCATTCATCGTACAGCCTACGTTTTTCTCTTTACCGTGGACACAGAGCGCAATAAAGATGCTCGAAGCACGTGACGCCATTCCTCGATTGCTTTTGATCTAATATTAGACAGGCTTAAGAGCTTATTATCAATTCAATGTTCGTGATCGTTTGACATAGGGCTTGAATAGATTGGATTACAATCGTGCAACATCTAACGATGTTAATGTTATACCACAACCTCCGCTGTAACAACCAATTGTGCCTGAACTCTGCCGTTGAACGATGCTTTCAGAAACGCGACGTGAATCTTATTCTCCTCGCTGTTCTTATTATTTTTAACCGTTTGGCCGCTGACGTATTTCATCGGACATATGCCGAAACTGCGGCACTAATAGCGCGTGTATGGGAAAAAATGTAAAACACTTTTCATACAATAAACTCACTTGTATTGCTTTGCGACAAGAAAAATTAACTAGTTTTTAACCACTTGCGCTGGAAAGACGTGCCACGCACGTCGTGATGCTTTTGTCACAGAATCGTCAACGACTTGCATACCACGTCGTTGGCGATTGTCGCAGAAGCAAAAACGACGTTTATTTTTAACCTGATCCAATTTTTATTCTATTGGATTGTTAGGGAAAGTAATTTCGTTTTTGTCCGATAGAGGATTTAATTGTATTTTTTTGCACCCAACTTCACACTTAAGCCGCATAATCATTATATGTTTCGAGAGCTGATACAGCAAGGTTTGTGTGTGACAAAGTCCATTTGATTCTAGTCAGTAGTTTTTGGTTGGTGCCCTTTCAAATATGGAGAGCAATAAGCAGCGTTTCCGTCATATTTTACTTTTTTACTATTGAAAAGGTAAAAATGGTGTTCAAGCCGGAAAGAAATTAACCGATGTGTATGAAGAAGATGTGTTGACGGTACGCCAGTGCCAGAACTGGTTTGCAAAATTTCGATCCGCAAATTTTGATGTCGAAGATGCACCGCGTTCTGGAAGGCCGGTTGAAGCTGATAAAGACAAGATAAAGGCATTAGTTGATGCAAACCGGCGAATAACAACACGAAAGATGGCGAAAGGTGCTGGCCCAGAATGGCCAATATATAATTTAATAAAATATTTGTTCGCTATACGAAAATTGTCTTTCATTTTCACAAAAAAAAAACGAAATTACTTTCCGAACAACCCAATAGATTCTTTTTTATTCTCCGGGGTTTACAGTCTGTTTCACAAGAGCGTGGACGCGATATCTCTGTACAAGTAAATCTTTTCTTAGAAAATCATTTTGGGTCCTCTTAGGTGGTGGAACAAGAAAACCGTTTCGAAACGTTTAGCGTATACGGCACTCATCACGAAATGATCTGAATCTCTCAATGTTAGAAACGACACTAAGAGACTCGGGCCTATTGCGTATTAGAGGAGACATTGTATGTTTAGATTCGCACAGTCTTTGACTCATTACATTCAATTTCAGAGATATCGTGTCCACGTTCTTGTGAAACAGACTGTATATGGGAATGATCATGAATGGATGATGGCATCGTATGGATACAACAATAAATAAATTAAATATTCATATTTGTATAATTTTATAATCGATCGACGCTCTATATTCCCTTTAAAAAACTATTGAAAGTTCTAGGTCGGAAATAAAGTAGTTTAAAAAATATAAATCCTTTTCCGATTTCTCTAAGGCATCCAACGCTCTATGACGCTTCTCAGTGAGTTACGCTGAACCGTTCACGCGTCGGTGAATTTTTCACCAGCGCAAGTGGTTAACTGTTAGCTACGCTTAAGATTCTTGTTTTATCGTTACCGTATTTACTCTTCGATGTATTTTTATTGATATTTTTATTTGCATATCTTTTGGAATTAATAGACCTGGAAAGGCATGTCGGTGGAATAAAATTGTCTTTTTTAAAATCTCAGCCCGAAGCATTTGTGCCGTAATGGCTTTGAATTCTGCGCGGAGATGAAATTATTTCATGCATAACTGCGTGTATATGAAATTCAAAAACTGGGCAAACTGAGCAGAATATCAATTTTTAATCGGAATGCATACAAAGTAGCAACCGCTCGACGAACTTTAATATATTTTTATACCGTCGATAGTACCGAATTACATTTCTGCGGTAATCTTCGTGCCTCTTTCAAGAATCCTCCATTTTTTATAATTTTGCAACCTTAGAGGCTTAATTGAAATTTTGCAATGGAAATAAAAAAAATAACACAAAATTTCAAACGATGGAAAATTGAATTTACGCATTGCGTAGTTTATAAAGAGGTTTCTATTGAAAAAGAAGGTCTTAGAAATTTAAACGATAGACGCCGAATCGAAATAAATTAACAAAATTATTTTTTGATCACGCGGTTCCCGAGTTCCGTGATAAAATAATTTTCCAACGATTAAGCGGTGATTTTAAAAACTGGGACAATCTGTAAACCTTTTTTAAACGACGATGAAAAAATTGGCGGTAAAAATGTGGAGTGGCTTTAAATTTTAACTCTTTTCAGCTTTAAATCGCGTGAAAAATAACTCCAACGCACCTATTATTCCGTACAAGAATTTTCAAGTAGGAATAACAAAAAGCCGGTGCAAAGTGACTCGTATATTTAAAAAAAAAAAAAAAAAAATAGTGCACTTTGCTCAACTAACCCTCAAATAATCCACTGTTTCATTTTATGAAACATAAATGTGCTATGGAACTTCACATTTTTACCCTTTTTGTAAGATCTTGACTTGATAAGTCATGTTACTTTATTCATTTAGCAAAGTTACTTTACTCGTATTTCAACTTTTGAACTCGGATAAAAGAACAATACTCCTTCAATGTTAAATAATCAATTAAATTTTATCGTTGAGATGTTCGAATACAAAAAAAAAAAATATATATCTTTGCGTTTTCCTTGAATAAACTAAAATATTTCTAAACTCCAAATTTTTGCTACGGTATCGTAATTTCTACAAATCTAAAATTGACATATATTGTTTTTTGGAGTACTCGAAGGGAAACGTAATTAATAATTTGTTAATCTTGGTATGGTCTTAAATATTTCTTTAAAATATTCAAAGGATATATTTTTTTTTTCTTTGTACTGTGAATAATAAATACAACTAATTTTTTAAGTATTTTATTTAAAATGAAACTATATTATGATATGGTTCTGGTGTTAAACATATTTTAAGAAGACAATTTTTATTCCGATATTTAATTCTCTTTCTTTCTCATTTTATCTCTCTTTTTTCTCTCTAATTTTTTTTCTATTAATCCAAAAAAAATAAAATAAAATAAAATAATAAAAAAAAATAACAATAAAAACAAATAAAATAAAATAATAAAAAATAAAATAAAATAATAAAAACAGATAAAATAAAATAATAAAAAATATTTATCTAATAATAAAAAAAATAAAAAAAAAAAATATACGAAAGTAGTGCATCAGAATTTTATTTTATACAGCCCCAAACAATTTTTATTTAACCAATCGTCAAAATCGTTGAACGTCGGTTTATTTTACCGTTAGAAAAATCTTCAATTATTAGGAAATATTTATGTTTCGACGAAAACAATTCGGGTAAACAAGTAACCCGAATGTCGCTTCATTTGCACTTATTCTATTTTCCCTGAACACTCGACGGCTTCAAAGCGAGTCAAATATTTGGAATCGAGGCTTTTATATTTAAATCGGTACAGAGATAGCGCCGCGGGATCGCGATCAAAATGATATCAAGTGGACGAAAATTTGTTTATGCTTGTTTACCCCTGTCCGCTGGCTTCTGTACACCGTAACCCAGTTTTTCTCAATAAACTTTAATGACAAATAAAAAAGAAAGAAAAAAAAGGACAAAATGACATGCAGGATGCCTATAAAATATACGACTAAAATATGTACCGTGATGTATTGAAGGAGTTCAATAGATGAAAGTGGCTCCTATAAACACACTTTTCATGATATTTTACCGGCGACAAGAATTTTATAGATACCATTGTAACACTTCCTTTATGCCCGCAGAAAATGGACATGATTTATGCATGATGATGCTCGGTAATATTTCCCTCGCATCTTACAGAATCGTTTGGTACTTCTCGTGAAAAATTTCTCGGCTGAAAGAATTTAGATAATATAATTCTGCGTCCCTTAGACCCAAATTTTTACCGCTGTATCGCAATTTTTACGGATCTAAAATTTACATGTATTGTTTTTTAGGGATATTGAAAGGGAAATATAATTAATATTTGGTTAACCCTGGCGTGGTTTTCGAGAGTTCTCTGTTTCGATCATGTTTTTGTTTCTTTAACACTAGAACTACCAAAGTGGTCAAAATGACCCATTCGTAATTTTATGAATTGACCATGGCATCTCACCGACAATTTTCCGTGATTTTCTGTTAAAAGTGTAGGCAATGCTTTGTTTCTCTTGCATTGTGTATTTTTTTATATACCTCTCATTATGATTTTTTCAATAGAAATAAATATTCTAGTGTTAAAAAGATATTGTGATTTTAAGAAAAAATAAAGGTAGAATATAAAATCGAACCGAGAGGTACATTAATAAAACATTTTTCAGGTGTGCATAATTAAGAGAGAAGTATAATAATTTATATTCGGTCTTACAACTAAGAACCGAACTTGGTTTACAATAATTACTTTTTACAGTACCTATTTTTTAATTTATTCACATACACTTTTTTCTGTCACTCTCTCTCTCTCTCTCTCTTATTTCTACCCTGTCTTACTCTCTTATTGCCCTTATCGCACCCTTTTCTATTTTATTCCCTTAATTTTCTCTAATTATTAACCCATTGCACTCGAGAGATGACTCTCACTCAGCACTTGGATTAATGCAGCGACTCGAATCGCGTATAAAATTTAAGACTTAAAAAATACAGATTCACGGATTAACAATAAATCGCAAGATTAAAAAAAAAATAAAAGAACCAGGAAGCGATTTATTATAGGACAAAGGGTTAATGACAAACGCGATGTGTTTTATTGAATTGTTTATCGTCTCGCGGACGTTGAAGACAGTAGCGAAGTTGACGGTTGCGTCGATGGAAGAAATTAGCTATCCAGAAATTAACTAGCCAACCCGAGTGGAGTTTCGTTGCGCGCATGAAGTACGAACGGCCGCCTTATTTAATTATCTCACTCGATTGCGTTTCACCTTCGTTGCTCTGCACCCGATACACCTTCAATTTGAAGCTTGCAATCTAACTTTTCGGAAACTTACGCGATATCGTGGCGAAAGAAAAGTCGTCGTCACGTGGTTCAGCTTAATTACTCATTCGCAACGATGGAAGGACGCGGAATAGTTTCACGCCTTGAGTTATCGTGGTTTGTCTTACAACGCTTGCGGTGGAATTTGTTAGTTCGATATTTTTCTACGAAGAATTGGAGAGATATTTTATATTTGGACAGTTTCTAATTTTATTGTTAGATGTAATAGGAGTCTGAGTACTAAAAAAGGATTTTTAGAAAAATGTTTCTAAACATTATTGCGAGCGAAAGTCTGATACGTAGTGAGAAGAGAACGATTCAGAGATGCATGTACAAGAATCGAATAGAATATAATTGCCACTGTGAAAATCGCGTAATTCGATGCGTTCGCAATGCAGAAGACGCTATAAAACGACTGAAGGCAAACGATCCTCCACCAGGCATACACGAATTACTGTACCAACAATTATTAACCAAGTTAACCCTCTATAGTCAGAATTTTGTCCGCTTATTGGAGAAAAATTACGATTGAATACAGCTTTTCACTTTGATTTGAAAATGTTTTAATTAATAATTACTGTAGATGGATCGTAGTGTCGCTACGGTAATACAGTAATCGAATTTAATAGTGCAGTGATATCTAAAGAAAATTAATTTTTTCAAATATAGATACATCAGTTTGTAACTTTTACTGGGTTGTTCGAAACGGCGACCAAAATGGGATAAAATACTTAAAATGGGAATAGTTAAATTATAGGAAAGAATAAATAATATATAGAAAGAATAACTAAATAAAATAACTAGAATACTTAGAATACAGTAACTAAATAAAGGAACTGTTAGGTCATCCGATAAATAATGTCGTTCCTTGACTCTAATTTTCACTATAAGATATTCAATTTTCACTATAAGTCACACGGTCCCATAGATGGTTAAATATTTTTTGTATTCGTACCGGGTTGTTCGAAACGGGGATCAAAATGGGATAAAATACTTAAAAAGGGAATAGTTAAATTATAGGAAAGAATAAATGATATATAGAAAGAATAATTGAATAAAATAAGTGGAATACTTAAAATACAATAAGTAAATAAAATAACTAGAATACTTAAAATACAGTAACTAAATAAAGGAACTGTTAGGTCATTCGATAAATAATGTCGTTCCTTGACTCTAATTTTCACTATAAGATATTAATATTCGCATTCATTTTTAATCATGACTGCATTGACCATTATTTTCTATGATTTTTTCTTATCTCTCGAGTAGCTTTTGGATTCCTTCTTCAAAAAATTTAGGATACTTTTAGATAAAAATCTTCTTCGATGCTTATTTTAAGTGGCCATTATTGTAGAATTTTTGTCGTCGATTAAAAAATGTTGTAATAATTGGAACAAGTAGTAATTGGTTGTAGCGAACGTGGTATCAGTCTGCAATTCTAATTTTTAGTTTTTTGATCGCTGTATCACACATAGCAAAGACGACCTTACAAAAAATTAAAAACTTCCACAATTTTTTTTTTTTTAAATAAATCATCAAATTACTTAACAGATGGAAAAAGATCGTGAAAAGTAATAGTCGATACATCGATGATTAAAAATAAATGTACGTCTTAATATTTCTTAATAAAAATTAGTGCCGAGGAACGACATTACTTATGGAATAACAGAATACTTAAAATAGAATAACTAAATGAAATAACTAGAATACTTCAAATACAATAACAGAATAAAATAACTAGAAAAGCATTCAAAATATAATACTTAAATGTTAATAAACATGAGCAATCTTATTTTTAAATAATAAATCGAACAGTAACGTGCGCTAATAATATTAGTATCAATATCACTTCACAATTCAGCCATATAAATAAATTGTACTCCTTACAAAAAAAAAAAAAAGAAAAAACGATTCGATAAAAAAAATACAATTTATTCTACAAGAGATAGAAAGACAGAATTCAATTTCCATCCTTGGAATTTAACTTTCGCTTTCTCGTTAAGAAAGAATAAGCTCCCCTACACCACCAAGTTAAACTTAATTGAACAACCGTGTCGAATTACATCGAACGACTCTTATACAACTTTTACACCGTAGAGACGACACGTTCGTTGCGTCACTTTTAATTTTCTACTTTTCCTTCGCTCCTCTTCTCGCTCCCGATATATAAGTATTATCGCTTACAATTAGCGAACGGTTCTATCAGAAAATATTAAAAAGTAAAGCACAGTTATTCAACGGACAGTCAAGACTTCTCAGAGTTATTGTAACTAGGCAATTTCAAATGTTTCCTGTTTTTGTTTTTCTTTGGTGTCACGGACGAGTTTCTGGCAAGAAGTAGTCATAAATTGTCCGTCTATTCTAAACACACGCATCTATTCGTTTATTTCAACTGTCATTATTTTTCTGAAATTTTCATCTCAGTATCCTTTTGTATGGACGTATCTGTTCATACACTGCTTATTATTACTGAAAGCTTCCATAAAATCCAACAAAGCGACATTAATTATGCACCTTCTCTCGCTATGGAAATACAGTAAAACCTGTTTTTGTGCGGTCCTTTTTTATGCGATTGGTTTTGTGCGATTTTATTTTTGTGCAATTTTTTTCGTGCGATTCATTTTTATGCGGTATATGAATCTTAGCGGCGTTAGCACCAGTTTAATGTTTCCTATCAATGTACATATACATTACAAATCTATACAGCGGATAAAATATATGCAGGGGTCCAGATTTCGAAAAAATTGGAAACGCATTTTCTTAAAATAGATACCAATGCGGAAAGACGCTTAAAATTCCAAAAAGAGCTGATATCATGCGTGTCTCGCTATCGTGACGTTTTCAAGCAATTGACCGGTCGACCGTCGTCAGAAAAACTAATCACTGACTTTATGGTACCGAAAAACAAATCAATTGAAATCCTATCTTCAAGCGACGAAAGCGATTTTCAACCAATTCATCGCAAGAAGATGCGCGTTTTGGATTACGACGAGTAGCGGCAAACTATTTAATGTATAATTTGAAAACTTCTCCGTGTATATGTACAACGAAGAATTAAATATTTTTACAATTTCTTTAGGTCTAATTTAATTATTTAATTTAATCGAAAGCATTCTCTCGTCTATTTCATAAATCATTGATGTATTTTCTAAGTCAGACTTTTTTTATGCGGTCCCTATCCACCGCATAAAAAAAATTTTTGGTAGAATATCGTACAAAGTTGTTTATTATAAGTAAGAATTTATAAAATTTTCGAATATTTTTTTGTACCATTTCTTTTATGCGGTCCCTATCCACCGCACAAAAACAGGTTTCACTGTAAAGCACTTAATTTCTTAAAAATCCGTCGACCTATTGGTCATTGTTCTAAAAAAATACGCTCGTTCGTTAACCGTTTGAGTGCGGAAGAGTTTTCTTATGTATATGCTAAAATTGCAGAACGAAATGCGTAGTTATTTTTTTTTGAAAATAATAAAAATAGTTATAATTAACTCTAATTATTATAAAAAAAAGTAATTCTTACTAACAAAAATGTTTATTATTCTCAATTTTTGTACATAAAAAATTTGTTTGTAAAAATTATCTCTTGTCCGTATAGATGTAATGATGATTAAAAAAAATTAAAATCGAAATCTATCTATCTCTTTACATTGACTCATTTTTTCTACCGTACCACCATCCACGGCTCTAGTATATTTTACCACTGTGTTTTATTTTAATTCTTATATTATTAACCCTTAGCGCTCCTTCGGCTCCGCTACGGAGACATTCTGTTTTCAACACGATTACGCTAAATTTCCAAAGATATCGCACCATGATGATTTGCAAAATAAAAATTTTATGTTTCGTTTACGAGAGGAAAAAGGATATTCGTAAAATGAATAAAAACAAGTACTTTCGCGAGCGGTAATCATTTTTTCCGTTCGAAACGAAACTTCTTTTCTTCATTGATAAAGAATCGTACGGAGTGGAAAGGGTTAAAAATCACAATTGAATGAAGTTAATAAAAAACTGCAATGGATATGAATACAACTGTTCTCAATTAAATCGAAAATTATAATCGAAAATAATTAAATTAAATCGCATTTTTGGCATAGGACAAGCGAAGCGCGATACCTGTACTCAAAGGGTTAAGGGTTAAACTGAAAACAATTTTGTATCGGTCGCGTAGTTATATTAATTTAAATTTTAACGCAACCGTGTTCCACGTTTGCAGATATCTTTCGATAAAACGGAATTAATCGAAATTTAATTGTGGGCAACGGAGAACCGTATGCATTAAACGATCGCGTTTATTAAATGCAAATTGTACATAGGGAAAGAATAAGTTTCTATTAGTTACTATAGGTCGAATAAATTTCAAAGCAATCGGGATCCAAGAATATTCATGGAGAATTCAGTGAAGATTCAAAGGAATAAAACGCTCTTAGGGGTGGGAAATCCATTGCTGCACATAATCCACGCGTTCCCTCTCGACTATCAATTTCTCGGTAATTTATTCGGCGGCACGTTTGCAAAATTGCGTTGTTGTTCACGTTTACGTCAAACGACTCCATCGACTTATGAAAAATGGAGGAGAAACAAAAATGGAATTCGAATTATACCGATGCTACCTAACTCATTAACTGCTAAATTTTATTTTTTTTTATT
>SMSQ01019611.1:0-21274 GCA_019453375.1 Ctenoplectra terminalis | reverse complement strand
CTCCAATCCTAGAGCATGAAAAATTCTGAAAAAAATCAAAGATATTGCCGTTAGCAAAGCACATGCCACAGAATTTTTTCAGATTTTTAGATTGAGAATCCAAGCGATAAAAAATAAAAAACGCACAAAAATTCAGAAAAATTTCATATCGAAGGAATCGCGGATCTATGATTATATTTTTCGAGTAAGTGTATATTATTGATGCTATTACGCTCTGTTTTAGACTTCGAAACTTAACACTAGAACTACCGAACAAGTTAAAGTGACTTGTTCATCATTTCTTACAGAAATTTTAGAAATTTACAATAATGAATTTTTGAGAATTTTCCGCAATTTTTTGTAAAAAGTATGCATAAAGAATTGTTACCCTTGTTATAGGTATTTTTCGAAGTACCTATCACTTTTATTTCTTTGGTGCAAATAACTCTACTTTAATCGCCGGTAATTCTAGTGTTAACGTATTATTAATTTATTTTTAAATATTTTAAAATTTAGTTTTAAATATTTTTAAATTTAGTTTTAAATATTTTTAAATTTATTAATTTTTTATTCGTAAGCGAAGTCTTAAAAATTGTTTATAAACGACAAAATAATTCAGAGAGATATCTTGTGTAAGAATATTAATATCCAAATTATTCCTGGACTTATTCAGCGTCTTCTTTTAATTCTAATTTTTAACCTAATTCTTGTTCATCGATTTCACGTGGATCTCGAGAATCTCGAATCACGAAACGAGTATAAACTTTCGAATTCTTAAAACTCTAAACTGTCTTGGATTTCGAGGGGTTCCAACGGTTCGAGAAACCCATCTCCGAAAGAGTATTTTACAGAACTTCTGTTTCATCCCCCATTACCCAACAAGCAACTGTTTTAACTTACACCACTTTTGTCTCAACCCTTTGACTGCGAAGGTCGTACGTATTCCAACTGATTCTCTAAATTTCTAATTTCTTAATTTCCTTTAAATTTACTTACGATTTCTTCAATCTTCATACATATTAGTTATTCACGTCTGAATAAAATTTTTTAAAGCAACTTCTTTCTATGGTTTCCTATTTTCACCCTTTCGACGTACTGAATATCAAAATACAATAAACTTCATGATCCGTCACACTTATGGCTCAGATTATGATTCAAACAGAATAAAGGCAAGCTGTATTTATTCAAAAATCGCGTATGTTAAATTAATTTCATCTTTAACAGTAATCTTAATCTTACAGATTAAAATCGCATATATTAAATTGATGAAGTGTGCGAAAAATTCTAATCTAAAAAATATTCTAAAAAATTATTCTAATCTAAAAAAATATTCTAATCTAAAAAATATTCTAAAAAATATTCTAATCTATAAGATTAAAATTACATTAACAAATATAAATTGCGTATAAGATTTCAGTGTTTCTGAAAATCTGAAGAAATATTACGTTATCCCATAATGTCGTTCCTCGACACTGATTTTCATTACGAAATTTTAAGACATTTATTTTTAACACATTGAGGACGGATCACGAGATACCTCGTATTTCGTTTCTTTCAATTAATAAAAGTGACAAGTAATTTTAAATGAGAATTGACATTTAAAAACGAGCACTTCGGTAAAAAATGGAAACGAAGATCCATATTTACCGTAGGTAAATTAAAAACTGTGCAAGAATTTTATTCGAGTGTAGCTTCATCCCATAATAAGATTTTCAAAAAAGTTGATCAATACTTTTCATGATCTTTTCTCGTCTGTTAAGTAACACGATTCTTTATTCCTCAAAATAAATATTGGACATTTTTAATTTTCTCTAAGCTCATCTTTGCTGTGTGCGATATAGAACAATTATAACAATATTTTTTAACGAACAAAAATTTCCCAAGAATGAGTATTTAAGATCAATATTGAAGAAGATTCTCAGATAAAAGCATCCCTGATTTTTTAAACAAGGAATCCAGAAACTATTTAAGAAATAACACAAAAGAAAAGTCATAGAAAATAATGTTTAATAAAGTCACGATTAAAAAACAAGTACAAAAATTTATATCTTACGGTGAAAATTAGCATCAAGGAAAATTACTTATTTTTTGAAGAAGGAATCCAGAAAGTACTTGCCAGATAAAAAAAAAAAAAAATAGAAAAGAATGATCAATACAGTCACGATTAAAAAACAAATACAAAAATTAATATCTTACGATGAAAATTAGCATCAAGCAAAATTACTTATTTTTTAACACTAAACCTACCAAAGCGGTCGAATGACCGTTTCGTAATTTCTTCTCTAAATTTAATAAATTATTAACCGTGCACTTTTGAATATTTTTTTGTGATTTTCCGTAAAATATATGGTCAAAGATTTGTTTCTCTAGCATTCTATATTTTTCCAAGTATCTATTATTGTAATTTCTTTGACACAAGCAGGTATAGTTTAATCGTCGGTAGGTTTAGTGTTAAAGAAGGAATCCAGAAACTGCTTGCCAGATAAAAAAAAATAGAAAACATTGATCAATACAGTCACGATTAACCCCTTAACCTACGATTTAATTAAAATTATTTTTCACCAGGATCCGATTAAATTTTTTTTCACGCGTTGATATGAGAAGTGTTTGAAAGTAAAACAAGTTTTCTTGTTGCAAGATAAAAAAATGAATACAATTTAACCGTAATACAAAGTAATTCGATTCTCGTGACGAATGGAACTCGTTGTTATTTATTTCGCCTTGAAATTACCTTGACGAGTTGCAGTCGTCATTTGAGTTCAAAGGGGTTAAAAAACAAATGCAAAAATTAATATCTCACCATGAAAATTAGCATCAAGCAAAATTACTTATTTTTTAAAGAAGGAACCCAGAAACTGCTTGCCAGATAAAAAAAAAAAAAAAAAAAAAAACATCGATCAATACAGTCACGATTAAAAAACAAATACAAGAATGACTATCTTTCATGAAAATTAGCATCGAGCGTCAAAATTATTTATACAACGACCCGATAATAAGACAACGAGTTAAACCAGTCAATACTTCTCGCAATCCCCGAATCCGGTCCTTGAGGACCCGAGAACGTCGGCCAGAACCAACCCCCGAAACCACTGTTACACCTCACAAACGATCACCAATCCAGAACACATCAAACCAAACTACACCGTCCACCCACCGCCCACCCGACCGAGGAACCAGTCTAACCTCCCTTCGCAGCCCGAGTCTCGAGACCAGAGAACTCGCCCGACCTTATGCGAGAAAGAGAACGCGTGGTCCCTCTCCGTTGAAAAGAGACCGAGTGAGCCAGCGAAACAGGGTTAGTAAAGACACACGGGCTCTCTCGGCCGAGCTCTTCAACGGGTCGGTCGGGTGGGTGGTCCCCACTGGTGGGGAGAGAAGGGCAGAATCGCGAACCTCGAAGCGTTCGGTTTCAGCGCAGACTCGACGCAGCTCGTGCCGTTCCGCGTTCGCTCGGCTTGCTCCTGCTTCCCATTGGCGGCACCAGGTCCGCCGGGACGTGAGGAGCAGGGGGTGGCGTTTGAAAGCCGCGTATACGCGGCGACACGACCCGGCCGCCGCGACGGTGGCGGTGGAGGCCTACGCGGCCGCCGCGAGAGAGACGCTGCTCTCAGTTGTGTCAAGCTAGGCGATCGAGTAGGACGCTCTTTAATCGTTCCCGCCTCCGAGTTACTCTCTCACGTACACACACACCGCCTCACACACACACACACTCTCTCTCTCTCTCCCACATATACACACGCTCTCTCTCTCTCCTCTCTTTCTCTTCCCCCTGTGCAGGTCCTCCGAGCCAGCCAAACAGTCCACACACGTGCACACAGACAGACATACACGAGCGCTATTCCCTTCGTCTATATATATATCTAGATATATATATATATATAGAGAGAGAGAGATATATATATCAGTCGAAAGAAAAGAGAGAGAAAAAGAATAGAGTGCTTCGTTACCTATTTCCTCGACGGTGTCCACCTGGTCCTCCACCGATCGCCCGACATTGTCTTCCTTTTCTCTGTTTACGTCCGCCCGTCTCGCTGGCCACGCGCGCGAGCCCAGCGGACCAGTCCACAAGGAGTGTGAAAAACCGTCGGCACGTGATCCTGTCGAGACTACCACCGGCCAACGATCGAGCAGAGAGCTGTCAGGAGAGGCTCGCGTGAATGCACCGGCTCTCCGATCACAGTCTCATTGCCCTACCCCGCTGTCCGACCGTGTGTGTGTGTCTGTGTGTGTCGAACGCGAGTCCCCGTGCTCGCGAGCAGTGAGGGAACCGGTCGGGGGAAGAAGCAGAAGGGAGAGAGAGGAGTAGACCAAGTGGACCCGGGGTTCAAGGTCGCACACACGGGGCCCCTCTCTTGGTTGAAGAGAGAGAGAGCCAGAGGATCAGGAGAATCTGGAGCAGGAGGATCTGTCGTTAAAGAGGAGCGGCGTGAAGAGGCAGGATCGAATCGGAGGAATCGCGAGGCTGAATTATATCGAGATTTATATTTTTGTTTCCACGGCTGGCCGGGAATTCTGAGAGTATTAGGAATTAGGAAGAGAGAGAGAGAGAGGAAAGAAAAAGAGAGAGATCGGTGTCGATAGTCGTTCGAACGTTTGACGTTTGTCGGTCTGTAATTAGAGGGCCAAGCGTCGTCCTGGTTTGCCCTCTTTTAAACGTAACTCGAAGTCGTTCACCCACACCTTTCAATTCCCCTAACCATTTTTTCGAGATAAGTAATTAGGTTATTACTAACGTAATAAGTATATAAGAGAGAAGGTCGCGCGTGGATCATGAGCGACCGATCGCACTAAAGAGAATCGCGTCAAGACAATCAAGCACAGTAGCGGGTTCGGGCATAATTTGGAAGGAATAAAAAGGTCGAAGGAAGTCCCCTGTGGAATGACGAGGGTCAAAGAGTAAAACGATTATTCGTGTCTTCATGTGATCTCCAGCCTCTGTACCGAGACTACTTCTGTACACGCTCTATGAATATATTAACTACATAGATATTTATGTACATATACTTCTATATACATATATATATATACATATATATATATATATATTGACACACATTATATATATTTACACTTATATACATACGTTTATATGTATACACCCTTCGCACATATCCGATCGTTGGGCCGAGGCAGGTGATCAGAACCGAAAAGTATAACAAGGCCCGACAGTCTCTTCCCTGTCTGTCCCGTTTTCTCGGGACGTTCTCTGTCAATCTTCGTGACAATCATTTTCAGCTAGCTCTCTTAGCCTAATATACTTCGACTAGGTGAATCTCTTTATATATACACATATAAATATATATATATTAAAGAAAAGAAAAAAAAAAAGAAAAAAAAAAAAAGAACAATCACGAATCCACGTACCTACGACGTTTCAATTAACGTGCGAGCGAGCCGTGCGATCTCCTTCCCCCGCACACTCGACACGCACATCTTACCCAGGCGTGTGTGTATTATACGTGTATCTATCGTGTGCGTGTGCCGTTTATCTACAGATCCCCTGTTTTTACCCCTTTTTTGCACGCTCGTGCTGTGTCCCATCTAAACTCGCTCACACACCTCGACAATCATTGTAACACTTTTGGTAGGCTAAAACGCGCACCGTCACACTTCATACACGACTGCACCCGCGCGTCTCTCCGTGTGTCTGTATGTGTCCGATATAGTATCGTAAGGAAACGTCTAATCTAATCACCCACCCGCGCGCGCGCGTGTTAGCTCGGTAAGGCGTAACCCTAAGTTAATCAGAGGGAGAGACGTCTGACGTTCGGACGACTGTAACGAATTGGTGTTGTTGAAACGATCGGCCTCGCGGTTCGATTAAATCAGCCAAACTGTGGTGGCCGTCGTACGAGTTGGTACGAGCTTGCAAGACGGAAGCTCGGCATAATCAGCCGACGTTTGAATACGGCTGGCCCGTTGAGGAACGCGGCGGAAGATTGTTTTGGAGGCTGCACTCGTTGGCAGCGACAACAGGCGGCCGAGGCCTGTTCATACCCTCGGCGGGTGGAGGCAGCAAGTGCTGGCTAGCGGAGACGATCGGCGCCGACGAGGCACGCTCCTCCATCACCACGTATTTTCATTCGTACCCGTTTGTCCCGGGTGGTGCGGTGTCCCTGCCTCCGCCCCTGCTTAACAGCATAAACAACGCGGCGGCAGCAGCGATCACCCCCGGCCTGGTTGGACACCTATTCGCCGGCCAACAGGCCTGTACAATTGGCTGCAGCTGTACCTGTACGAGTATAGGGAATTGTAATCCGCACCACCATCAACACCATCACCATCAGCAGCAGCAGCATCATCACCAGCAGCAGCAGCATCATCATAGGCCCATCGCCGCGACCACGGTCCTCCTGCAACCGGTAGAGCACATCAAAGACACCATGGTGAGTCGGAGAATTGTTTTTGTTTTGTTTTGTTCGAGGTTAGCGGGGGGTATTCACGGAATTTTGGGAAGTTTCGGTAGGATGGCGTGGAAATATTTGATCATTCGTTGGGATCGTTGGGATTCTTTTTGTGCCGGTATTAAATTAGCAGTGTTGTTCAGCTTTTTTTTATGCGTAGGTGTAATATTCGACGTGCGGTTAGGATTTTTAGTATGTGAATGATAAATTTTGGGCGTTGTTTGGATTTTATTGTTTGTTTGAGATTAGTGCGGTGTTGACGGAATTTTAGGGAATTTTTGTGCGATATTGTAGAGATATTTGAGCACTTGTTAGGATGTTAGAACACTAGATTTACGGAATCCACGTCAATTTGACGTAGCTAAAATTTCGCGCTTGGGATTAACAAGTATGCGTGCAGGAAATGTAAATGGAAAATGAAATTTGTTTACGCGGAATGTGCCGAATACATTTCTGCTACTGAAAGTCTGTTGGCTCTGCGTAAAGTAAATTAATGATATTACAAGAAATCTGTATTTTAATTATACCCATAAAAAAGGTCCAATAGATGCCTAGTGTTAAATTAGGAGTTCAGCTTTTTTTTATATGTGAGTGGAATAAATTGGCATTTTTCAGATGTAAATGGTAAATTTGGAATATTATTTGGATTTTGTTGGTTTGTTTGAGATTAGTGGACGATATTGATGGAATTTTGATATGATATTGTAAATCTTGAAGAAATATTAGGCTATTTGTGAGGATTTCAGAATTGTTAGGATTTTTTATGCGTGGATATTAAATTACGAGTGTTGTTCATCTTTTTTCTACGTAAGTACAATATTGATCGTGCTATTCGGATTTTTCTGATATGAATGATAAATTTAGGGTGTTGTTTGGATTTTATTGTTTGAAATTGGTGGAGGCTACTGACGGAATTTTAGGAAATTTTTATGTGATATTGTAAAAACATGAGAGCACTTGTTAAGATGTGAGGATTTTTTTTGTGTAGATATTAAATTACGAGTATTGTTCAGCTTTTTTTCTCTACGTAAGTGCAATATTGGGAGATTATTCAGTGACTTAAATAATCTGTGATAGAAGGAGCATGCTACAAAAATTTTACGAATTTAACACTAGAACTAGCGACGATTAGAACAGACTCATTCGGTACCAAAGAAATAAAAATTAATTTTATTTACTTACCACTGTATCACTGTACTAACACCACAATCCATCCATAGCAATTATTGCTTTAAAATTTTTTAAATCCAGATAAGAAACTGTAATCAATCCAATTTTTTTTTCTCTGATAAACAAGAAAAGAAAAAATTCGTACATTTTTCTTCAAAGTTCCTTTTCCTGTTTCAAATTAAAACAAAAAATTCATCCCCCGCGCAGCGTTTCACAGAAAGCCATCAATCTCTAGCCAAACCGTTACACGGACTCCCAAAACAAATCTCCGAACAATCCACTCGATCTCGCCACCAGCCATAATTCTCAACCTTCCGGAAGTAGGAACGTGTCCAATGGTCTCGCGGGAGAATTTCACGAGAATCGACGGACCAGTTACAGTTTCCTCGGGAAAGTTACAACTTTCGAGCAGTGGGGCAGTCCCACGACGCGTCTTCGACGCGGTGGTCTCTCGTTAATATTGCTCACCGTCGCATAAATTAGTCGCGGATCGTCCGCGTGTCCATTTGTTCGCCGCCTCGAACCACTAAGCAGCTTTTACGACGCGATTCTCCCACGACGATGACCGAAACCGTTGCGTGTTCCATTCGACGATTGCTTTGGTTCGGCTAATAAGAACCGCGAAGCTTTGAATTCAACGACGGTACGAGCGTCCGCATAGCGCGTGGTCCTCTTTTGCGTAAGAATTTTCCTAAGCTTTGGGTAAGAACTGTGCTCAATAAAGCTAAGTTTCTTCTGAGAAGTGTTATTTATATTTTTAATATTAAAAGACACTCGTGTGACTAGTTTTCTTTCGCGTAAAAATTTTCCTAAGCTTTGGGTAAGAACTGTGCTCAATAACGCTAAGTTTCTTCTGAGAAATATTATTTACAATTTTTAATATTAAAAGAAATTTGTGTGGTCAATCCTCTTTTGTGTAAAAATTTTCCTAAGCTTTGGATAAGAACTGTGCTCAATAAAGCAAAGTTTCTTCTGAGAAATATTATTTACAATTTTTAATATTAAAAGAAATTTGTGTGGTCAATCCTCTTTTGTGTAAAAATTTTCCTAAGCTTTGGATAAGAACTGTGCTCAATAAAGCAAAGTTTCTTCTGAGAAGTGTTATTTATAATTTTAATATTAAAAGAAATTTGTGTGGTCAATCCTCTTTTGTGTAAAAATTTTCCTAAGCTTTGGATAAGAACTGTGCTCAATAAAGCAAAGTTTCTTCTGAGAAATATTATTTACAATTTTAATATTAAAAGAAATTCGTGTGATCAGTCCTCTTTCGCCTAAAAATTTTCCGAAGCATTAAATAAGAACCATGCTCAATAAAACAATTTTTCTTCTAACAAGTATTATTTATAACTCTAATATTAAAAGACATATATATAAATAACTGTTGGTACTGTAATTCTTGTATTCGTGGCGGTGGATCGTTTCTCTTCACTAGTTTTATAGCCTCTTTTTCATTTCTTATTCTCCGAATAACGCGACTTTCACAGCGACAATTATATTCTCTGACAAACCTATTCTTCTCTGAATATCAATTTCTCCATATACATTTCTGAATCGTTCTCTTTTTCCTGCAAGATATCACACTGTCTCTCACGCTAACACTCATCATACGGATGCCGAATGTATCGCTCGTACCGAAAAAGTACGATAAAAATGTTCCCTAGCTCCGCTGTGAACCTTCAACCGCGATCTGAAGTCGTCCGTCGTGCAGAAATCGGCGGAAGAAAGCTCGGGGACGAGGCTTAGGCTAACGAGGTTCCAAGCGACGAGTGTGACAAGCCAGCCACTGAATCAGGAACAGATTTAGCCACGACGATGAATCACCAGCAGCGTTTACCGTGTAAACAGGGGCGAGTCTCGCGGCTGGGCATCCCCGACCTTGCCTATCGCAGCCGACGGCCTATCGTCCCTCTATTTTTCGCACCCCAGTTTCTGTTTGCCGAAGCTTGCCAGGCTGAACGAAGACGCGGTATCCTGTTTAATTCGGCGCGATCGACAGGTGTCGAGAGGATGCTGATCGAGGATCATGAGCAAACTTGGGATTTCCACTCGATCGCGCCTTCGACAGCTTGGAACGGCTGTGGGAGGAGGATCCGTGTTGGGCGAAGGAAGGAATTGCGTTGGGCGCATCTTGTGTTATGGCGTCGAGGCTTTGCGAGTGGTTAGAGCGACGGAATTGGTGGGATTGTTGGCGCGGTTTTGGTTTCGGGTGGGTTGGGAGTGTTGGATTTTGGTGTTTTTTTTGTTTTTTTTTCTTTTTTGAGGGTGGAGGGAAGGAATTTGGGATATTTTCTTGGGTTTTAGGGCGCAGGAATTGAATCAGGAGTGTTGTATGGATTTTTTAGGTTTTAGGGAGTTAGGTCAAGGGTGTTGCTTGGTTTCTTCGGGTGAAAAAATTGGTTTAGAGGGGTTGATTAGGAGTATTGATTGGGTTTTAAGGTGTGAGGATTAGATTAAGGGTGTTATTTGAGTATTTAAGATGCAAGAATTAAGTCAAGGGTGTTTTCTGGATTTTTTTCAGATGGGAAAATTAAGCTAAGAGTGTTGTTTGGATTTTTCAGGCGCAAAAATTAAATTAAGAATGTTATTTGGGTTTTGTTGGAGGTAGAGGATCGAAGCGAACACTTTTTACGATAAATAAATTATGTAAAGATTGAACGGGATTGCGAGAACGTGTCGACGGAGACAAACTGAACTTAACTACATTTGATAAACATTTGTTGAATGCCTGGTAACAACAAAATGGACGTCAATGTCATTCAACGAAAAGGATATTAGTATCTTATATCTCTAACAGGTTTTTAAGATGCAAGAATTAAATTAAGGGTGTGTTTTGCATTTTTTTCAGATGGGAAAATTAAGTTAAGAGTGTTGTTTGGATTTTTCAGACGCAAAAATTAAATTAAGGGTGTTATTTGGGTTTTTAAGATGCAAGAATTAAATTAAGGGTGTTGTTTGGTTTTTTTCACATGTGAAAATTAAGTTAAGGGTGTTGTTTGGGTTTTTAAGATACAAGAATTAAATTAAGGGTGTTGTTTGGATTTTTTCAGATGTTAAAATTAAGCTAAGAGTGTAGTTTGGATTTTTCAAGTGCTAGAATTAAGTTAAGAGAGTTACTCGGTTTCTTTGGATAAAAAAATTGGTTTAGGGTGTTTAATTAGGAATATTGATTGGATTTTAAAGGTGTAAGAATTAAATTAAGGCTATTGTCTGAGTTTTTAAGATGCAAGAATTAAATTAATGGTGTTGTTTGGTTTTCTTCAGATGTGAAAATTAAGCTAAGAGTGTTGTTTGAATTTTTCAGACGGAAAAATTAAATTAAGGGTGTTGTTTGAATGTTTCAGATGTAAGAATTAAATTAGAGGTATTTTCTGGTTTATTTCAGATGTGAAAATTAAGCTAAGAGTGTTGTTTGGTGTTTCTATGTGTGGGTGTAAGATTAGGAATGTGTTTTCAAGACACAAGAATTAAATTAGGTATATTGTCTGGATTTTTCAAATGCAGGAATTAAATTAAAGTCGTTACTTGATTTCTTCAGATATAAAAATTAATTTAAAGTGTTAAATTAGGAATATCGTTAGGATTTTTCACATATAAAACTTAAATTAGAAATATTCTTCGAACTTTTCAGATGTAGGAATTAAATTAAGTGTATTATTTGAATTTTTCATACCCAAAAAATAAGTTAAGACTGTTACTTACTTTTTTTCAATGTAAAAATTAAATTAAAACTGTCTGGATTTTTTTTTTATATGCCAGCGTTAACACTAGAACTACCGACGATTAAAGTAAAGTTATTTGTGCCAAAGAAATCAAAATGATAGGTATTTCGAAAAATACCTATAACAAGGGTAACAATTCTTTGTGCATATTTTTCACAAAAAATTTCGGAAAATCCTCAAAAATTCATTATTCTAAATTTCTAAAATTTCTATAAGAAATTACGAACAAGTCATTTTGACTTGTTCGGTAGTTCTAGTGTTAAATTAGAGTTATTATTAGAATTTTTGATATGTAAATATCAAATCACGACTGTTATTCAGTAAAATTGCAAAACTTACAAAATTTCTGTAACAAACTACAAATTGATAATTCTTACCACCTTAGTAATTCCAGTATTAATTACGAATAAATTAAAAACACTCAAATTTCTCTCATCTAAACACTCAACCGTATCACGCCATTCACACATCAGTCTCTCCAATAAACCTTGCCACCAATCACCCTAATTCCTGCAGAAAAATCCCCAAAGACGATGAAATTCGACAGGACGAAAGCATTCGCAACTTCCCGGTGAAAATGATGGAAAGGAAGAAGGGAAATCGTGTTCCGCCGCGAGCTGGCCGCGGAATCGTCGCGTCTCCGCATTTTTTCGCGCGCCTCGCGACGAATGGAGCTTACGTCACGCTCGAGGAGCTAGGGGGAACGGTCGTTGCCTCTTGACAGGCCGTTTCAATGCACCGTTGCTGGCAAGATTTACGCCAACGAACGCCACTTACGACTTTATCCCACCAAAAATCAAGAACCTAACCCATTCGCAAAGAAAAAAAAAGAAAAGTGAAAGTATCGCCAGAGATCGTCACTTTCTGCTTTTTTCTTAACCTTCTCATTGAGCTATTTCTTACTTGCAAATTAAACTTATCAAACTTTATTATACGTGTTCTGGAATACGTCGATTAACCCTCCATGGGACCGTGTGATTTAAAAGTTACAAACTGAAGTATCTGTATTTTAAAAAATTAATTTTCTCTGGTTGCCACTGCACTATTAACACTTTGTTGATTGGGAATTTTACAGGGAAACTATGTCGTGTCACCGGCTATTATTTTGTAATCGAATGTGGAAGTAAAACGTTCCAAATAAACTGCAATAAATTTTAACACGATTGCCGAAGAAAGCATTTGTTTTGAAGAATTTGGATACCTGATTTTTATTATCAACGTAATTTCTTTATTGTGTAATATCTTGTTTGAATAGCCGTTTTATTTTACTTTATTTAACAAAGTGTTAAATTTGATTACTGTATTATTGCACGCCATATTTGCGATAATGTTTAATTTCATTTTCAATTGTAATTTTAATCTGTAAGACTGAGAATTAGCAAATGCGAATTGCGTATAATATTTCAGTGTTTTGAGCCTGACACGGTGTAAAAGCAGTGAACAGCTATTGCTGATATGTGTATCTACTGAAAAAGTAATAGTGCAAGGGGTTGAAACATTTCCAAACCAAAGTGAAAAATTCTAATCAATCGTAATTTTTTCTCCGATAAAACCAGACAAAATTCGAGCTACAGGGTGTTAATTTTTCTACGAAACAGCTGTGCAATTGGTGTAAATTGCTCGATCGCCATTTTGATTAACGCGGCCGCTCGAATGGCGACGACGTAAGTGTTGGGTCGGTGCAACAGTTCGTGCCCGATTTCAATATGATTTCAATATGCGACCAAATTAATTATTCGCGAACTGCACAGCGAATAAAAAGCGCGATACTCGATCGTTGTTCCAACAGCAATTTCTCTCGTTGTTTGATAATATTTACACGGCGAGAAGAGATCTTAAAAGTGCGCCAAGAACAGATTCATTCGCGTCGTGCTCCACGAATTCCACGAAGGTGTAACAGCGTTCAGGATCTTTATAGAGACCGTGCACCGGTTCTTCGCTTAGCGAAAAAGTGTCTTGCAAAATTCGGACTCGGTGATTTTCCTGCGACGATCGAGTTGTGCGTAACTTACTGCGAAATGGGAACAAGATCGTACGAAGCAACGGAGATTATACAGTTCATTAATAGAAGAACAATTTTACGTGCCAGGCTACCTGTATTTTAACCCTTTGAGCGCTGAGTTGTGCGAAGTTAAACGTGTGCTGTGAATCACTCGCTGGGCTGTCTACTTTTTACCACGAAGCGCATGCTGGGCCCAAATTGAATGGTTGTGTGGGTACCCATGTATGCGTTCGTGGTCCAAATTGAATGGTTGTGTGGGTACCCATGTATGCGTTCGTGGTCCAAATTGAATGGTTGTGTGGGAACCCATATATGCGTTCATAGCGCTCAAAGGTTTAATCGGACACGAACTTCTGCATTTAGAATCTTAAGCTTGGTAATTTTGCTTGGAGCGTTGAACCTGAGTCTCTTGATCAAGCATTTCCCATCCCTGGGAGCAGCTATCGCTCATTCCAACGAGCCAATACGATTTCCCACGACCCGGAGTCATCGTTATCATTCATCCTTAGCGAGCAGTCCAACATTCGTCATCGAAAACGCGTTCCATTGATCATCGAACCGTTCCTTACTATCGAAACAACACCGAGTCGGAGTAATTAAGCTAACACGGGAACATCGGGGACCGATACACGCTGATTTTTGCCCTCGTAATTTTCGCAGCGTCTACTTTTTAATACGAAGATGTAGGAAATCCGTGTGCGTAATCGATTGTGGTTTTATATATTTTTATTTGTTTCTCGAATAAGATAAGCGAGATGTTCATGAATTTCCAAATTGTAAATTGTATAACATTCCAATGAATTGGAATTTTAGAAATCCGTGGGTTTAAGAGTTCAGTGATTTAGGAATTATAAAATTTCAAATTCCAGAATTCCTAAATTACCGAACTGTTGAATCCATGGATTTCTAAAATTTCTATTTCCAGAATTCCTACATCATTTAAATCTTAAATCCATAGATTTCTAAAATTCGAAATTCCAGAGTTCCTCGTTCCTGAGTTCCTAGATCGCAGAATTCTTAAATTTATAGGTTTCTAAATTATTAAATTCTGAAACTCCAGAGTTACCAAGTCCCGAAATTTCTAAATCCATGGATTTCAAAAATTTCAAATTCCAGAATTCCTGAATCACTGAACGTCTAAATCCATGGATTTATAAAATTTCAAATTCCAGAGTTTTTCGTTCCATTATTTCCCAAATCCATAAATATTGAATTTTATAAATTTATGGATTTCTAGATTCTCAGATTTGTAAGTTTGTAAATTCTTAAATTGATAAATTTCCAAATTGTAGAATTTCTGAGCTCCCAACTCATCGAGTTCCCAAATTCCCAGATTTTTAAAATCTTCAACTCTTCAATTCTTCAATTCTAAAGTTACCAAGCCCCTCAATTCCTAAATCAATGGATTTCCAAAATTTCAAATTCCCGAATTCCTAAATCCATGAATCTCTAAAATTTCAAATTCCACAATTCCTAAATCCATGGATTTCCAAAATTTCAAATTCCACGATTCCTAAATTACTGAACTCTTAAATCCCTGGATTTTCAAAATTTCTAATTCTAAAATTCCTAAATCCATGGATTTCTAAATTTTCAAATTCCAGAATTCTTAAATCCATGGATTTCCAAAATTTCAAATTCCACAATTCCTAAATTACTGAACTCTTAAATTCCTGGATTTCTAACATTTCAAATCCCAGAATTTCTAAATCCATGGATTTCCAAAATTTCACATTTCAGAATTCTTAAATCAATGGATTTCCAAAATTTCAAATTCCCGAATTCCTAAATCCATGAATCTCTAAAATTTCAAATTCCAGAGTTCCTAAATCCATGAATCTCTAAAATTTCAAATTCCAGAATTCCTAAATCCATGAATCTCTAAAATTTCAAATTCCAGAATTCCTAAATCCATGAATCTCTAAAATTTCAAATTCCACAGTTCTTCGCCTCCTTATATCCCGATTGCACAAATTTTCAATTTTGTAAATTTATAGATTTCTAAATCCTCAGATTCGTAAGTGTCTAAATTCCTAAATTAATAAATTTCCAAACTATGTAATCCCTGAGCTCCTAAATCATCGAGTTCCCAAATTCCCATATTTGTAAACTCTCCAATTCTTCAATTCTAAACTCACCAAGTCTCTGAACTCCCAGATCCACGAATTAAAAAAATTTCAAGTCCCAGAGTCGCTCGTTTCATTAACTCTTTGCGTCCCTGTAAAAAATAAACACCAAGCTACCCTAAAAATTCTCAAAATTTAAACCCACAGCCAATCGACTAAATTTGAAAAAAAAAAAAAAAAACTTGAAGTTTTCCGCTTAAACTAACACTGTTAAGCTACCTCGAAACGAGTGCAGCTCGTTACTACCCAACCGTTCGGGAGAACTTCATCTAAAAAGCCGCTCAGACTCGTTGCTTTCGCGTAATTCGTGAGAACAGCAACGATCTGTGTTATCAGCGGGGAATATTTTTGTCGTGGCTTTCCTGCGCTCCTTCAGCTTCGAGTTTACGAGCCCTACAGCTTCGATCTCGTTCGAGAGGCGTCGATTCGATACGAGCTTGCGAAACATTTCTCCCACTACCGATTGCAATAAATTTTCGCGATTTTATCGGCTCGTGTTCGATTGGGTTGCGAGGAACTTTTGTTGTTGCTCGTGACGATAAATATTGGAGGAATAGGGTTTTTCAGTTTTTATTGTTGATTCTATGATAGATTATATTTTTTGGAATTTTTTGGGGGGGGAGTGTTTGAAATGTGTGTTGGTATAATATTATTAGTTTTGGAGTAGATTATTTTTTTAATTAGTTATGAGTTGTGCTGTTTTGTTTTTTTCTTTTGGGAAATAAATTTTAATAGGTTAAGGTATGGAACATAAAATATTTTTAAAAATTAGTTATATTAGTAGTGATAATTTTATTAAGCTATTGTCATTAAGCAAATTTCCTTTTTTCAATTTTACGTTAAACAGATATTTTTATAAATTAGGAATTTTTTTTTCAATCAAATGAAAGCTCGGTTAGGTAAAGAAGAATTTGAAAACCGCGTTGCAGGGTTAACACTTCTTACGATCAATCTTAATTTTTTTAATCTTCAGAAACACAATTAGTTTACAATTTGTAGAAGGTTAATACTCTTTACGATCAATCTCAATTTTTTAAATCTTGAGAAATCCAATTAATCTACAATTTTTCATAGAATTAACATTCTCTACGATCCATCTCTATTTTTTGCAATTTTGAGAAATCCACTCAATCCACAATTTTCCACAAAATTAACCTTCTCTACCATCAATCTCAATTTTTCAATCTTCAAAGACCCACTCAATCCACAATTTTTTTACAGAATTAATATTGTTTACGATCTATCTTTATTTTTTTTTTATTTTGAGAAATCCAGTCAATCCACAATTTTCCACAAAACTAACATTCTCTACGATCCATCTCTATTTTTTGTAATTCCAAGAAACCCAATCAACCCACAATTCTCCACAAAATTAACATTCTCTACCATCAACCTCAATTTTTAAATCTTCAGAAACCCACTCAATCCTCAATTTTTCACAGAAATAAAAACATTCTCTACCATCAATCTCAATTTTTTAAATCCCAGTCAATCCACAATTTTTCACAGTATTAACATTCTCTGCGATCCATCTCTATTTTTTGTAATTCCAAGAAACCCAATCAACCCACAATTCTCCACAAAATTAACATTCTCTATCATCAATCTCAATTTTTTAAATCTAGAAAAACCCACTCAATCCTCAATTTTTCACAGAATTAACATTCTCTACCATCAATCTCAATTTTTTAAATCCCAGTCAATCCACAATTTTCCACAAAACTAACATTCTCTACGATCCATCTCTATTTTTTGTAATTCCAAGAAACCCAATCAACCCACAATTCTCCACAAAATTAACATTCTTCACCATCAACCCCAATTTCTAAAATCTTCCCAAACAAACCCCCCAATCCACAATTTCCCCCATTATACTTCCCAACCTAACGCGTAAAAAAACTATCGAGAGCTACCGAAAACCAGCTCTCCGCCATCGAGAAGCACCCTTTCCACCCTCCTAACCGCGTATCGCGGCTACATCTCAGCCGAAGCATCCAGGGAAACGAAGAAGACAGAGGGAAAGTGAGCGAGAAAGAAGGCCTGCAGGCACGTCCCCACAATACTGCATTACGATACCACCCCATTCGCACCCGTTCCTTTTCTTTCGACCTACCCCTTCGTCTCCAACCGCCTCTTGCCGGGGGAATTGCTGTTGAAGGTTCCAGGCGACGCAAGATGGAAGGCGATCCTTGAAAATGAGATCGAAAGTAGGCCTGTGCGACACGAAGGGGATGAAAAGAAAAAGAAATGAGATTCACGCCTGTTTTCTCTCTCTCTTTCGGTTCGTTCACTTTTCCTCTTTTTTTTTTTGTTATTTTATTTTTGGGAGAAGAAAAAGAGGAAAGCGACGAGTCTCTCCTTTCGGAATGCTGTTAGCTGGCTGAATTTAGGTCGCGTGATTCTTTCCTCTCCTCTTTTAACCCTCCTGGCGGGGATTGCAATTACGATCGTCGCGACTCGAGCGAGCTGGAATTGATACGTTGTCTTTTCTTGCTTATATTTTTTTTTTTTTTCTTGCGGTCGTTGATGGTTGACACTCTGCGCAACCTTGGTGAGTTGGATGTTAGGTGATTGTGTATTTGTTTTTTCTTTTTTTGACGCTAAAACTAGGGAAGAGGTCGGAATGACCGGCTTGTGATTTCTCATGGAAGTTTTATAAATTTACGAGGATTAGGTTCGGGGAATTTTTGGTAATTTTGTGTGAAAAATGTAGGTGAAGATTTGATCTCCTTTTAAGAATACTTCTGGTTTTTATTTTATTTTGGATACAAATGGGTGTACTTTAATCGTCGGTTGGTTTAGTGCTATATTTGAGTTTGTTTAGTCGTTATTAATTGGTGGATTTTATTATTGAATAACCGGTGGTTCGGAAATTTTTAACTTAATTGTAGTATATTTAATTGATTTTAATTTGTTTCTCGTAATTAAATTGAATTGTGGGTATGGAGGGCTGAATGGAGAAGAGGAGTTGGGAATTTTTTTAGAGGTGGTTCTTTATGGGGTGGCTTGGGAGAGAAATGAATTGTAGATAGGAAGAGTTGGGTTAGATTTATAAATATTATTTTCAGTAATAATAATAATAATAATAATATTAATAATAAATAATATAACTGTAATAATAATAAATAATACAGGTAGCCCAGTATATAACACAGTCATTGGGTTACGAATTATGGTGACACCATATATATTTATAAATAGCAATAAATGGTTAGAAATTCAATAATATGTAACCTACTTATTAAAAATCTATTTAATATGTTTCTATTTATTTAGTAATAATAAAAAAATAAAAGAAACTATAAGAAAAGGTGTAAAAAAATTGAACATTATGATTTGTTTAATACCATACACTGCTGGTAAAAGATTTACTATATTTATGAATTTTTAATATATGTATTAAAGGCATTTCTATTTATTTATTAATGATAATAATAAAAAAGAAATACAACTGTGAAACACCACGTGATTAAAAATTAAATAATAACTAATCTGTTTATTTGAATAATTTTTAATCCGCTTACTAAAAATCTGTTCAATATCTTTTCATTTATTTATTAACAATAATAAAAAAAATACAACTGTGAAACACCAAGTGATTAAAAATTAAATAATATCTAATCTATTTATTTAAATAATTTTTAATCCGCTTACTAAAAATCTGTTCAATATCTTTCTATTTATTTATTAACAATAATAAAAGAAATACAACTGTGAAACACCCAGTGATTAAAAACTCAATAATAACTAATCTGTTTATTTGAATAATTTTTAATCCGCTTACTAAAAATCTGTTCAATATCTTTCCATTTATTTATTAATTAAAAAAAAAAGTAACTATAAGGAAAATTGCAGAAAATCTCATAGAAAAACCGTACAATATAATTTATTTAACATTATACACATACTAGCAACAGATTTAACATATTCACACATCTCTAATATATCCATTAAAAATCTTATTAACCCCTTAACCTCAAATGACGAGTTCCACTCGCTATAATATTCGAATCACCTTGTCCTACAACCAAATTGCATAAATTTCTTCATTTTACAATAAAAAAAAAAACCTGTTATACCAACGTATGAAAAAAAAAATTAAATCAAGATGAAAAATAATTCAAATTAAATCGTACATCAAGGGGGTTAATAAAAAAAAAAAAATTCAATTTTACTTAAATCTTATAACTTAATTATATATATATATTAATCTTATTACTTAAATCTTATAATAAGATAAGAAAAAAAAAGAAAAAATAATTTTGAAGTATCATGTCTTCATAAACCCCCAAAAATCGTTCAAAAATTAAGCAACGCAGTGTGTTAACCATCAACCCCCAAAACCACCCTTAGATCACTCTAGAAGACGCGCTGGATAAATAAAACGCAAGAAACACAGAAACTGCCGTTCGAAATTTGCGAGAGGCGCTCCTAATTGGCGGCAAACCAAAACGAGCGTGAATAATCGGGCCGAAGCGGCGTCGAACGGGCCCGAGCGAATTCAAAACACCATAGCGCGCCCCTCTTACCGACCTTCCCAATTCGTAGTCCGACCTCGGCCGCCGGTGAGGTAAGTCGTCTCGTCGCGCTTCTGGAATTTTTTCTCCGGTTTCATTTTCGATCCCGTTTCACGCGTTCCTTTTTTTTTCTCTCCGGTCCGTGTGTCTGTGCGCGTGTTCCTGCGTGTGTGCAAGCGTTCGTCGGTGAGAGCATCCTGCGCCATGATTTTCTACGACCGCGTGGACGTGCCCCAGCCGCCCCAGTTCGCGTTTCCTTTCTACAGATGTAATAAGGTTAGCGGTTTTTTTTTGTTTTTTATTTTTTTATTAATTTTTGTTCACTATTAGGGTCGCTGTTAGGGGTTGTGCTCGGTTTTTGGACGACAGTTTTTGAGGAACAATTTTTTTCTTTTTATTAACTTTGGATTTGTTTTGTAGTTACGGTTAGTGATGGGTCTCTGCTTCTTTTTTTGAGGATTTTTATTTAGTTTTTATTATTTTGGGTTGCGCTTAATTCTGAGGCTCTCCTTTTTTTTTTCTTGTGTTGTATGTTTATTTAGTTTTTATTATTTTGGGTTGCGCTTAATTTTGAGGCTCTCCTTTATTTTCTTCTGTTGTGTTTTTATTTAGTTTTTATTATTTTGGGCTGTAATTAATTTTGAGGCTCTTCTTTTTCTTTCTTTTGTATTTTTAGCGTTATTATTATTATTTTGGGTTGTATTTAATTTTGAGGCTCGCCTTTTTTTTCTTTTGTATTTTTAGGGTTATTATTATTATTATTTTGGGTTGTAATTAATTTTGAGGCTCTCTTTTTTCTTTTCTTTTGTATTTTTAGCGTTATTATTATTATTTTGGGTTGTAATTAATTTTGAGGCTCTCCTTTTTTCTTCTTCTTTTGTATTTTTATTTAGTTTTTATTATTTTGGGTTGTATTTAATTTTAAGGCTCTCCTTTTCTTTTCTTTAATTTTTTTCTTTTGCATTTCACAGTGTTATTATAGTTACTGCTAGTGTTATATTATTATTTAGTGTTATTAGTATTATTATTTTTGGTTGTGCCTAATTTTAGGGCCCTACCTTTTCCTTTATTAATTTCTCTGTGAATTTTTAGTAATTTTAGTATTATTTTGCGTTGTACTTAATTTTGAGGCTCTGCTTTACTTTACCTTAATTTTTTTCTTTTGTACTTTTAGTGTTATTATTATGATTTTGGGTCATACTTATTTTTGGATCTTCATTTTATTGCTATTCTTATTTTCGGTTTTATTATGCTCGTTTTATGGCTCCACCTTTAAAAACTTTCTTTTCTGCGTTTCTTAACAATATTTCACTTTTGTTTATGAAGTGCTATCAGAAAATAGAAACAAATTTTATTG
>SMSQ01019610.1:0-17321 GCA_019453375.1 Ctenoplectra terminalis | reverse complement strand
AAAAAAAAAAAAAAAAAAAAAAAAAAAAAAAAAAAAAAAAATCGAAACAGAACGAAACAGGAAAAAAAAATGGGAGAGAAAAAGTGAACCATGGAAAAATTGTGCACGAGAGAACAAACCGGTGAGGTACACACACGTACATAGTTGCGGATAGCGTGTGCGTGTAGTGTAGTTTCGCAACATTGAAAGCGCTACGTCGAATTATGCATCCGTGACATTAAATAAATGTAGGCACGAACGGTGAGACGCGCGTTTCATCTAAATTTTAAAAGGAAACGAGACTGGACGCTTCGGTGATTTCACAGAGACGCGTTGGAAGGAATTATTGTTACTACGCGTTCTCGAATTTTCTCGGTTTCCATATATAGAATCTCGATTATCCATTGCATTCAAAGAGAACGTACAATTTTGATATTCCGATGAATTATGATCGTAGTTCATTACTCGTGGGATGAAATATCGTAGAAAATGGTTAAATTAGATAGAATCCTCCTGAGCCAAGCAATTTTTTAATTTAATACCCCTCGCGCCAAACGCATCGTTCCTGATTTCTCCGATTCTTCAAGGTTCTAAACACGATATTATTCTCTTCCTCGCCGGTTCCTTCGAAAACTGGTCCCATAAACCCTTCTAACGGCGTGGCAAAAACTTGCGAGTCGAATTCGCTAGAAAATTTACGAACGGTTCACGGAAGCGGAGGGGCGAGGAAAGCCGGAGGCCTCTACGCGGTGGATCGAAAATCGCAATCGTGGATCGGCGTGGCTCGTTCGTTCGTCGGCAGAAGCCGGTGGCGTGGCTTCATTACGTCCGTGGCAAATCGCAATCTACGAGCAATGAGCTTCTATCGTAAAGAACAGGCACGTAACGTCCGCGGTTTTTGCCGTTTCGCGCCCTCTGCTCCTCTTCGCTCTTCGTTCCCCTTCTTTTCTTCCTTTCTCGGGCCCCTTTTTTCTTCTCTCTCTTTTCTCGCCGACACAGGTCCTCTCGTCTCTCGCGTTCTCTATACGCTGGCTCGCGAGATGGCCGTCGATCGACAGAAGCATGCTTTTTGCCGTGATTATTTCGCCGAACGGAAACCGCTTCGGTACGAGCTCTCTCCGATATCGTCTAAGGTTAGGGTACGATGGCCTGTGCGTTGATTGGAAAGGTCGCCTGGAAACGACACGGTGACACGGTCGAGGGAACGGTCACGAAAGGGCTCGAGATGGCAGAAAATTCGACGCAGCTGTGGTGTTCCCCCGGAAAGCTTGGGGAAAGTCGAGAGAAAGAGCCTCGTTTCGGCTTCGGTGTACATAAAGGAAACTGTTGCGCTCTTCGAGTGTTTCCAACCTTTGGTAATCGTTCATTCGAATATTGCGATTTGCGGTTTAATCGGTCGTTCCGGACGGTTCTTTATTTCGGAAAAATTCCTCGAACCTCGCCGGTGAAGCAATTTTGGAACAAAATAATTCTACTCGAAATGGCCGTCTCAATGGTTGTTTCTTCATCCTTGGAGCGCGTAAATAACACGTCAGGATGGGACAAACGATACTTACGATCGTGAGCGAGCGTTTATGTCGAACTGTTCTCTGCGTTTTACCATTCCTTCTACCTTTAACCTTCGGCAACAACATGCAAAACGGGGTCGGCGAGTTGTTCCACACCGGAAGAGGCACGTACAATGGCGGACGAGGTAAAGCGTGTAGCGAGACCGTTCTCTCAATTCACCGAAGGTCAAGGGTTTCCTTCGGGGTTAAAAGCGAGGATCCCCGTTCGCCCTATGCGAATCCTTCGACCGTGGAGAAAGCGTGCTCTCTATTCTTCCACTGGAATTCGTGTTTTACGCTGTGCGTGAGGATCTTATCTGAGGCGTTCCAATGGAACAAAAATATCCGCCGCCACCCTCGAAGTCTCTTTTTAAGCTGTCCCTCCTGCTCCTTTAATTCCATCGAACCTTATCTCTCTTGTCCTCGTGTACTCTTTGTTTCCCTTGTTCTGCGTAATCTGAACGAGTTTCGTGCGACAAATTTTGGTCAATCTTGAGAAGCATCGAGCGTTGTTTCACGATTTAGTTTTCGAGGGATAGAAATTGTTTCACTCTAGAAAAACTTTGCCGAGCTCTCTCTTTGGATTCAAATATTACTCTTCGCGTATTATAACCGGGAATTTGAAGAAAAAAAATTGCAACATCCGATAGCTGTTATTAAAAATCTTCGATACGAAGTACCATTTCTTCAACCATTTTTGTGCCAATCTCAAGGAAGCGGATAACTTTTTCACGCCAGAGGTCGAGGTGTCGCGTCGTGGGCGGACGAAACAGTGGCCCAGGCTTCTTCCACGACGTCGTAAACGAAACGACGGAAAGAAAGATGGTCGTGCCACGGTCTCTCGCCGCTTTTAACGCGGAAGAGAGCAGAGCAAGCAGCCCAGCACGCGAGAGTACCATGGAGCCACGACCGAGGGCCTCTGCAGAGAGAAACGGATAGATCTACCCTCGCACACGCGCTTTAATAATACTCCCATTAGCATAAGCGAGAAATGAGCCAATGAGATGCTAATTGCCGCTCTCGCGTTTCGAGAATAATTATTACCACGAGGGTACTTAGCTCTCTCGGACGTTGGCCACCGGTCGACGACGTTCTCGTGCTGCTTGCTTTCTTCCTCGAGACGAGATTCGCAAAGGGACTTTTTACGCGAGCCAGCGTTCTCGTGATCCTGGTAGAGTCTTGATTCTTCTTTTGGGATGGAAACATGTAACGTCAGCGATTTAGAGGTTCCGTATTATTCGGAGGCTGGAAATAGGGCTTTCATTATTGTGCTTTCTGATGACGGTTCTTCTACTTAATAGGGGTACCAATATTATAATAATTATATCGTGATAGAGTTGTCACGAAATGTACGTGTGTACGCGAAAACAGGGTTTAACGTTAATAATAGAAGGTCTGAGAGAACGATCACTTCAAATATCGCATAAATGTTTGTAAAAAGATCGATATTGGTTAAAAGTTTAAGTATAAAATAAGTAGCCCATGATTAGGAGCATTGTAACTTCGAACTGTACCTTAAAGCTTATCGGTAGGGAACGCGTAGAAGAAGACGCTATAAATTATCAAGGAGTCGTTATTTTCTTTCCAATGGATGCATTAGAAACTGTTCAACGATCACGGAGTGTTTTTACCAACGTTGCAGAATGGAAAATTGTCTTGCGTCTATAGGTCGGTCAACATCTGTGATGTTTCGGAGAGCAAGGTACACAAAGAAGCTAATTACAAGGCGGGAAAAACGTGTATCGTTGAATGGAAGTTACATAAAAAAAAACGAGACGAAGCGCAGCGTTGATGATTAATGGGTAAATGGAGGAATTGCTCGCGAATAACGTGTAATATCTTGTAAATAGAGAAATAAGAAGATTGACTAACCATCGAGGAAAAAAATTGCGCGTGTTAATAAGAATTAAAGATCCTGTGTGCTGTGCAAATACAAACATCCATTTTCTTTGTTGTATTTCGCCTGTTTTAACGCAACACACATTTTTATTTGCTCTTCTATAATTCTTGTTTTCAACGTTACGTTTCTCGAAGCATGCTTCACCTAATATTCTTTTTTCTGCCATCATCTATTTTATGAAGCGTTCCCTATTAGTTACTTCCATGCGCGTAATCCATCTATCGGAAAATTGACATTTTTTACCAATAACCAGATATAACGTCGAGCAGAGCAAGAGACCCGTGGGACTATCGCGTGAAATCGCGAAGATTGAGGAAACGAAAGTCGATTAGCGAGGCGATCTCGGTGCACGATTAATAAGAAGTCGTTTGAAGTTCGTGTACACCTCGATGGAATCGATGCGTGAAGAAAGGGCGCGTAATGGCGCGGAAATGAAGGCGGCGATTTTCGATCGGAACGCATTAAATATGCCTGGAATTATTCCTCGACACGTCGAACGAGAATCGATGATTTCCGGCGGGGATCTTTTATTCATGCGTGCCCTCGAACACCGGCATCGTCTATCAATTAGTTACACGCCGTCCCGATCGAATATTTATTAATTGACTTTTCATTCAGCGGAGCTCGATCAAAGTTGCACGCAAAACTTCCGGATGCGGGTCGAGTCGCCATTTTTGTTACCGAGTTCTTCTTAAGTCTTCTTGCGGCGAAGTTTAGCAGGGTTAGGTTCCATAGTTTTATCCGTACGATTTTATTTGAACAGACTCGACTTTATAAATGCGCAACAGAGCGTTGCATTGAAAAATAGCTTGGAAAATGAAGGGAGATCGAAGTTAACAACTGGTTGAAGTTTCTTGAAATATATCGGTCATTTTCATGTTAATTGATGGAAGTTGGAAACAAGTTCGAGTAAGTTACGTGTTCATAAGGATTTCTTTTTTTTTTCTAACTCGCAACTTTGCCTATTAATAACAAGACAGGCTTAAGGAGTGATCATTTTGCCGGTGAATATTAATAAACTGTCTCCAAACCAGTCTGCGCTCGTTCTCTCGCAATCTTTCCTTATTACCTTTTTCACACCATCGAGAACATTATAGACAAACTTAATTCACGACTTCCAGATATCTTATATAATCTCTCAAAAGTTATTCCAAATTCGACAGATTTCTTCTGAAAAGGATAAAGAGGATAAAAAAATGGAGCAATTAATTCATTTATTTACCCCTTTTTCCTGCCTCCATTATAGGGGTAGCGGGACGAAGGCCGAAAAAGAAAGGTCAGCCGAGGAAACATTAGAAGCTTCATTTTCACCGGCGAGTAAAGCTATACCCTCTCGTTTTGTTTCGTATCTGCTCCATTTCCATGAATAAACTGTGCGCTCTGGACACGCCGGCGACGCCACGGTCGGAGCGGTTGCAACCTTGCGTCGAAGCGAGCCCAATAAAAGCGACAAAACGCGCTCTTGCTCTCGAAGAGCCGGTACAAGAAGAGGAGCGGCACGGTAACGGTACCCTGGAAGCCAAGGATACCCGAAGCTGTGCCGCAAGGATCAGGAGAACGAAACCTTTCCGTCTCTTTTTCATTGGCCGCTCGATGGCTGCACGCGCGTGTCGCATCTAGTGCGCGATCGTCGCGAGTATCTCCATTTTTTTACCCTTTTTTCATAAATTATCCAAGGATGCAGGCAATTTCGTTGCAATTTCTTGCGACTTTGTTGGTGGAAAGTATATATTTTGAAAATTGTTTTATTTTTTCTCCGTGATTCGATCGTCGCGAGTTTCGCTATTTTTCTTCTTTCTTTTTCTTGAATTATTCAAAGATGTCGTTGGTAAAAATAAGATATTTTTAAAATCATTCGATCGTGTCGTTGATTTTGTCCGTTTCTGCGTTTCTTAAGGCCCGTCTTCTGAAAGTCAGGGGTTGATCGATCCGGATGAACGGTGATTTACGTGCTCGATCGCGTGCCCAGATGCTCCGTGGATCTAATGAGCGACGCTCGTAACGAGCTACGTGACAGAACGGTGGTTACGCGGTCAGATGCGCAGCTTGTTACTTGAACGAGGTTCTGTGCGAATAATTGCCCGTCTTGGAGTCAACGATGCCAGATCTGTCTGCGTGTTCGAATGCAGGATTGAAAAATTGAACGGGTACATGGAATTTTCGTGTCTGGGGACGATTTTGATCAGAATGAAGTAGAGGGTTGTTTATCGAGTTTCTTTTTATCGTATAAGAATAGCAATTCATTCAGTAATTGAACAATCCCTCGTTAACATTGTTGCCTCACGCGTTAAAGTATCCTTTTTATAAAAATCCAACTTTTTCTTACAAATTTCCTCATTATCGATACTAAAATAAATTCCAACCTCTTTATTTACTCAATACTTACATTGCCTAATCCTGAGACTCAAATATGATTTTACATCTCGTATCTACCCACAATTCTTCCTCTTTTCTTGAAAAAAAAAAAAAAAGACAAACGTCTCTTTCAGTGTTTCACGGTAATCTGAAAAACAAGATGGAATCTTTGTTCTATTTTTAAATATAGACCATAGCGATCTAGAATTTCGTCAAAAAACTCCACACTGTTCCAAACAGTTTCTCGACGATTTTAAACGCTTTCGGAACAGCTAGTCGCCCGCACCGAAACTCTTTACGCCCACGCCACTGTCGTTCAGCCGGCGATGCTCCGCTCCGTTCGTGCGTCGTCCGGTTTCTTTTGGAGCTCGGTTCGCGAATTAGAAATAAAAAGCTGTCCGCGAGCTCGTAGGAGGTGTGCCTCGCGGAGACTCTGTTGGACGAGTCGAGAGAAAAAGAAGCGTTCTCCGAGGGGCAGGGTACAGGGAAGCATGTGTAAAGTATAACGTAACAGAGAGACTGGCGAACGTTGCCACGCTGGTGGTCCATTATACCGGTCTTCTTGGCGACGAGGACCAGGCTTTCTCACAACTTTGTGACGCAAGATTGCCCTCTTCTAAATTATCCCAACATTTGCTCCTCGATGGCTGACAATTTTTGGTGCGCGCAAATTCGTTGATATTTTTAATCTTCATTTTTTTTTTCTTTTTTTTTTCCCTATCGTTGTACATTAATTTGAGTAGCGCGTAATGGAGGATGGAAGATGATCTAGACCGCAGAGTGTTCGCGGCCATTTGTAGGTTTAGATATGTCCGGTGTTATAGCGCGCGAAAGATACTTCATAAAGCTGCAAGATTTATTGGATCATTCGTTTGCTCATTAATGGAGTGGCGCGTTAAACGTGGAAACGCGAGGGGAAAATAAAGTCGTAGAAAATTATTACAAACTCCCGATGCTATCGCTGAAGCACGGTATTATTATGGAGAGGAGAAGCGTTGAGGAGCAATGGACAATTGAGACAACAGAAAACTGGCAAGATAAAGCGTAATAGCAGTCATTAGAAGACTTCCTATAAAACAATTTGATAGGTGGTTTGATAAAAAAAAAAAAAAGAAAAAAAAGAAAAGGAAAAATGTACAGATGACAGAACCACTTTGCGGAACCATTTAACCATACTTACGCTTATCACGAGCACCTTTAAATATATCTTACGCGTTATTAACGGAAATCTTCTTATTTTACAATCTTCGAGCTATTCCGTAGTCATCAAACGAACTGGTAATATCATCGAACGGAAATATCTGAACATGAAACTATATTCTCTGCGACTGTGACGATAAACTTTTGGTCGATCGTGGACACTTCGGCTCGATAATAACAGATAAGCTAGCTGGCCGATTCGCAGTGTTTCAGCATGCGTTGTTTACCTTCGCACAGGTGACGTTGAAAAATAGGTTCGCGAGGAACGATCGACGCCTGTTGCGAATCGCACTGAAAAATGCATCAGGAATTCCACGGCCTCGATCGTATGCAAATGTACGCGTTTTACTTTCGAGAACGACGCCAGGGGTCGACGCTCGTAGTCGAAGCATTCGGCTAACGCGATTTTTACGGTGTCTTTGCGTAATTGAATTTTTTTCGATCGAGAAGAAAAAAGAAAAGAAAAAAAAATTGATCGGATGTAACGAAAAATTAGTGAAAAATTTCTGAAAAATATTTCAACGACGACATCGAAGATATCGCTATGATGAAACTGCGATGACCGAAACAAATTTAGAATATTATTTTAAGCTCGAAAACTCAACTCCAACACTTTTATCGGCAACACGAGAGATATATTTTCGCTTGGTAACATATTTCAAAAATTGGATCCTCCTAGGTCCCGGTCTCGACACCTCGTTAAGACACTAATGCTCCCGAAAAATATTCGGAAAAACGCAGGTGCCCGTGGCACAGGGAGCACGCGTGCTCGTTACACGTATTCTCGGTGGGTTATCGTAAATCAAACGCCGATTAACGTAATTGCCGGCTCGGACAGGCGCGCGTTCGCCCCAGCCGTATCTCTACGGTCTAATCTGTACGAATGGGAAATTGAAAATTTGCGGAATCGATGAAAAAACTACACCTACCGTCGGCTTCCTGTTGACCGCCGAATAAATTTCCATTTCAGACCTCTTGATTCAGTTTTTGTTCCGTTCGATCCGCCAAATACGGCGGCGAATTGAAACAAGCGGTGTCTCGCGATGATTTAAGGAAGAATAAGGAACGCGTCGTGCAAGAGCGTTAAAACGATATTCGACGAAGAGTTCTGTTGGTTATCGCAATACTGCACCGTTTAAAAGATTTATCGCAGAAGAGTTCACAATTTGACTTTCATAGATACAAATCGTCGATCCGTTGGTTAGGTGGAAGATTTATGTATATGCAAGGATATTCATCATTTCAAAGAGTTACTCGTGTAGCGTGGATTAAGCATTCGGTGGAAATGCATTGTTATTCAAAAACAATTAAACGTTCATTTATTCCATTAGAACGAGGAATCTCATAAAACCCATTCATAAAGGAACAGTCTCAAGATACTAAATATGGAACAGCTCGTGTTCTTATCTTCGTATTTCATGGTCGTTGAATTATCTTATTTTTAGGGCTCGTTACCTTGGATTCCTTTAGAGAATTATTGTAAAGTACTCGTCGGAACTAATAGTCATCCATTTTCTAAAGATTTAAAAGAACGGCGCGAAAATTCATTCGCGAATATCAAACTAAAAAAAAAAAAAGATTTATTATAAAAATGGCTGAACCAAATAAAATACGGAGCTCGATGCGTTTACCTACATTTCTCGAAAGAGTCTCAAGAAACGTCACAAAAATTAATTCATGAATGGTAACCACCGATTTTACTCCCCGACAAATTGTTCGTTAGCAGACGCGCCGAACCAGACGAACACAAAGCTCGAAGCCTAACCCCAGGGCACTGGCACGACGGTCGCGCGAGTAACGAAGTATTAAGATGATAGTGCGTCCTGGCACGGGCCATCAAAACGGCGGACTACCGTCTTAATAGCCAGAGATTTATAGTCCCGACGAGTCGACGGAACGTCACAGCCGTAGGAGAAAGAGATGCCTAGCCCGCCGTAACCTAACCCAACCCCAAGTCCTGGCACAGAAAGAACGACCGCGAGGTGTAGGTATATATATATATAGGGACACGACTGGGAAGAAACACGAGGAGATCCATGGAGGACGGGGAAAGGTCTCTCTTGCCACCGCGAAAGAGCCAGCCGAAAGACAGGAGGACAGAAGAGACGAGGAAAAAGGAGAAAATTAAGGAAAGGGAGGAAAGAAGTTATCGTCTAGCCTGGGTGGTCCACGAAGAAAGAAAGAGGAAAGGGAAGAAAACGATTCTTTTCGAAAAGGAAGCGAACAATTAAAGAATTCTGACTTTGGATGCGAAACTTTGGTAATTGACAGAGGAACTGCACCGAAGTCCGACACTCGACTTATTTTTTTTCTTATCAAATTCGAAAATGTTAAAAAGTTACACCTGCTTGGAAGAAATATTACTCGGTGGTCTGACTTCGACTTCTGTTTGAACTATCAAAACTTTTCCATATAAAATGGCTTGTTCTGATAGACGTGCGTATTTTTTTTTTTTTTTATAAACCGCTTCGAAAAATTTATCTTTTATTTCTACGATGGTCTATTAAGATAATACCTTCTATTGATCCACCCTCTGCACAATCATTCAAAGCTGGTGATTCTAGGGTTAAATTTTCTATTGAAACAATTTGGTATTGTTTCCGAATGATATCGAGGATCGAATAGGTAAATCTTTCGACAAAAAATTTCGTTCCTCCAGCGTAGGATCGGCGAGGTGTAGTATGTTTGTCGATGGCAAGTATCGCACGGCTTAACAATATTTAAATATCGTCGCGTCGAGAGTGTTGGCGCGTCGAACGTGCCGGAGGGTCGTAGATAAACCGTCCCTTGCTTGCACAGCGCTCTCAGCTACCGTGTACCGCAGCTTCTTCAACCGTTTCCTCTTGTATACACAGCCAGGGAAACGATGTCCGTCGTTCAAGCTGAAAGTGCCCCATCGGTTCCTCCTCGAGACGTCCATTTGCGTTTCCTCCGGCTCGCCTGTATCACGCGTCCTCTTCCTCTTTCTCGAACGATCTTCTTGAACCTTGGAAACATATTCGTTCCAGTTTCTCCCCTAATTACGTGTCAACACTTCGGGAAATAAGTCTGAAATTCTAAACGAAAGAAATTATCGGACGTTTATCAACATCTTCCGATATTTTTGTCCATTAATTTGGAATTCAGAAATGTCCATTTCGCCCATGACTTGGATAGAGTTAAGAGAACTTAGGACACCCCTTCGCGACGTAATATGTCAGAAACAAAAATTGTAAAAAAAAGAAATATTGTTGGAATTTCAGAAAAAGGAAAATACCCGGAGAAAAGGAGGGCGGCGATAAGGCGGTCCGAGCAAATGGCCAATGAATAAGTCACACGCGATCGTGACAGTGGCCGGGATCGGTGGTTGGAAATTAATTACCAGGGAATAGGGGCACGGCGGGGGACGACGCCGGTGGCGGCGAGGCGTCGCGCGTTATTTTCGACGCTGACTGGACACACGAGGCACGACCGATAATGAAGCGGTCGCGAATCGGCCAAGTGTTGAGTCGAATCGAGTATACAGAGAGGAAGAAGACGAACGTATACGCGATAGAGACGAAGAGAGAAAGAGCGTGAGAGAGAGGAGAGCGATGAAGGAGAAGAGGAGGAGGCTCGGCTCGTAAATCACTGGACATCGATAAGAGTCGTCGCGGCGTCCGCGCGATGTCCCTCGTTAATAATTGATACAATTAACGACCATTCATTAGAGACGCCGCTCGTGCACACATATAGATGGACGAAAGGAGCGGATGCAAGAGGCGAGGTGTGCCGTCACGCGATTCACTTTGTCGTTTGCACGGTTCGTGGTTGCGCTTCGAGATAACTGGGTATCGGTCTTCCTTATATTCAATACTTAACAACGTTATCACTAGTGTTGTTTGGTCTATGGATATTCTTGGAGGAGACGTGTCATTGTCGTCTATTTTCCTACGATAAACTGCTCGACAACATGTTAGGTGGCTTCGTATGTTCTGTTATTTGATTTCTTGGAGTAAAAATATAATAGATTGGTAGGTTCTAAAAAAATTACTAACACGTGAAAAAATTGCAAACCTGTGAAAAATACTTGTGTTGGTTCACCATTGATCCGATGTTTGGATTAGTCACTCTTGTTAGTCTATGCAAGTCACTCTTACCCTAACGATAAATATAAAAATGGTTACAAAATAGGAAATAAAAATAGTTTAATCCAAGAAGAACATTTTCCAAAAGACAAAGGATAAAACTTCTGCAACAACTTAATATTCAACGTAACGCATTCATCGATGCAAAATATTTTTCCTCCATTCGTCTCGACTGTTCGCTTATTTAAAACAGTCGGACGAACAGGGATCGAGGAACTCTCCTCCGATTCTTCTGCATAACCGCGATTCAATTAGCGTCGGCCGATGGCTCGTTTATCGGTTACAATTATTAAATCATCGAGGCTCGTTCCGGCCGCGACGACCACGCGGCGACGCGACAAGAGGAGGCCGTTGCGAGCGTAATTTATTTCGCTTCTTTCGCCTCGCTCGCCGCTTATCCATATTTCTATTTAGTATCGCATCGGTCCACGTCGCGTCAACTACGAGATTTACGACGCCGTAGATCCTACAGACCGGCTGCTGATTCTGTTCAATATCGGTCCTCGAGTTGAGAATCTAACCTCTTTTCCAACATCTTTCGCGTTTCGACCAGCTTTCGAATCTTTGACCCTTCCGTTCATAGATACACGAGCAACTTGTGATATTAATTAGGTGTTTTAATTCGATAAAACTGGTCAGCTCGTTAATCGATGTCAAGTTTATACATATGCAAGCGATTTTATTAATCGTTTCTGGTTATTTCTTGGTTCTATCGATTTCTTTTTGAACCATAGATCGTTTGGTCGATAAAAACTTTTCCCCCGGTCTTGGTAAAGAAGGATTAATTGATACAAGCGCAACTTGGCGAGTTTCTTGAGATCTATTGTCGAAACGGGGCATGTAGAGAAGAAATCGTGCGGTTTGTAGGTGTCGAGGATGACGGAGTTCATTGGCGCAGATTAATGGACGTCGTTGTCGCGATAGCTAATTTGCGGCTTGGTCCGAAGATGGCTTTTAATTAGATTGCTGCGCCGAGCCAGGAATTTAATGCTTTATTGCTTACTTTTTTTTTTTTTTTTTTTTGTTGAGGCAGTAATTTAATGCTTTATTGCTTACTTTTTTTTTTTTTTTGTTGAGGCAGTAATTTAATGCTTTATTGCTTACTTTTTTTTTTTTTTTGTTGAGGCAGTAATTTAATGCTTTATTGCTTACTTTTTTTTTTTTTTTGTTGAGGCAGTAATTTAATGCTTTATTGCTTACTTTTTTTTTTTTTTTGTTGAGGCAGTAATTTAATGCTTTATTGCTTACTTTTTTTTTTTTTTTGTTGAGGCAGTAATTTAATGCTTTATTGCTTACTTTTTTTTTTTTTTTGTTGAGGCAGTAATTTAATGCTTTATTGCTTACTTTTTTTTTTTTTTTGTTGAGGCAGTAATTTAATGCTTTATTGCTTACTTTTTTTTTTTTTTTGTTGAGGCAGTAATTTAATGCTTTATTGCTTACTTTTTTTTTTTTTTTGTTGAGGCAGTAATTTAATGCTTTATTGCTTACTTTTTTTTTTTTTTTGTTGAGGCAGTAATTTAATGCTTTATTGCTTACTTTTTTTTTTTTTTTGTTGAGGCAGTAATTTAATGCTTTATTGCTTACTTTTTTTTTTTTTTTGTTGAGGCAGTAATTTAATGCTTTATTGCTTACTTTTTTTTTTTTTTTGTTGAGGCAGTAATTTAATGCTTTATTGCTTACTTTTTTTTTTTTTTTGTTGAGGCAGTAATTTAATGCTTTATTGCTTACTTTTTTTTTTTTTTTGTTGAGGCAGTAATTTAATGCTTTATTGCTTACTTTTTTTTTTTTTTTGTTGAGGCAGTAATTTAATGCTTTATTGCTTACTTTTTTTTTTTTTTTGTTGAGGCAGTAATTTAATGCTTTATTGCTTACTTTTTTTTTTTTTTTGTTGAGGCAGTAATTTAATGCTTTATTGCTTACTTTTTTTTTTTTTTTGTTGAGGCAGTAATTTAATGCTTTATTGCTTACTTTTTTTTTTTTTTTGTTGAGGCAGTAATTTAATGCTTTATTGCTTACTTTTTTTTTTTTTTTATTGGAGATGATGGATACTTTCTTTCTTGATATATCGTGTGAAATAATTGGGACATTGAATTATACGGTGCACGTTTTATCGAATGTTTAATTTGGATATATTATATTGGAAGAGTAATGTCGTTTGAACAGCTGATACCCAATTATTTCGAGCGGTGTGTCTAATTCTGAAGCCTCGCGATCCGTCTCGTTCTCTTTAATTCGGGCAAATTAGTTGGCATTGAAGGAGTACACTACTCGCCAAAAGTTACCGAACACTGTGCAATCGACAAGGAAACGAGTGCCATTTAGCACATACCCAAAACATATTTCTATTCATTTATGAATATTAAATCAATTAACCGCGCTTTAATACCAGCCAATTAGAAAGCGTTAATAATCCAAGAAAAACGTATTTCAAATTTCAAAAATGTGAAACAGTAGTTATTTAATTGCAATTAAACGTAAAACAATTTTCAAGGAAACCTAAATAATTCGTAAACTTAAATCACTCGAAAATCTGCAGCAACAAACACACGCGATCGCAATTCCTCGCGAAGCCCTCGCGTGAGAGGAACGAAGAAAGAAAGGACGCGCAAAAACGGGAGAAATCAGCGTGCATGAATCGCAGGGCCCCGACACGGTGCTCATTTACGCGCGTACGCGCTCGCGTCCGTATCTCGGGCATGCATCAAATACGCGAGCGTATAGTGGACGATGTACGCGTGTAACATCGGCGGAAAACGGTCGAGAGAGAAGAGGATCGAGAGGCGGTTCGAGCGTATGTACGTGGGGAGGGCCGCGTCGTCGGGCGTCGCTTCCGACTGCGTCGTCCCTGTCTGCTTATAAATAACACCATCTCCCCGTTTCTTCGCGCGTTTCGCAGTTTTTCTCTTCCTCCTCTTCTGATCTTCCTCTTGGCTCTGCATACTGCTGCAAGGCTAATTAATATCACGTGATGAGCGATCGTGGCAAAACCTCGCAGCCGAGATCGCGAGGGAAGAATGCGTTAAAGATGGAGTAACTCGACGAGCAACAGAGACGGATGGAAGACGGCCACGGGAATATAGAGAAGATATTGTGCCCGCGAAGGATGGTCGAGGGAACATCGATGCTTTCGGTTAGCGAGTTCATACGCGAGATCGTGGTGTTTCGTTTCGAGATGGCGTTCGATCGGCGAGAGAAACGCGCGAGAACATCGAGCAGGTTCGAACAGATAACGGAACGAAGAGGAACGAGGCAACGGGCTGCTTTTGCTCTGGCCGAGAGCAACAAAACTGTAGAGGCTTGGATATAGAGGACACATTGTGCCCGCGCGGACAGAGAGCCAGAGGAACGCGTCGTGGCGAATCGACTGCTCGCCTCGCACCATCTCGTCAACTCGAGCACTCGCAGGGGCTGCGAGTGTTGCGCGTCCGTTCGTTACCGCCGCGATACCATCTTCTCTTTTTCTCTCCGCGCATTCTGCTTGCTGCGGCGTGCCTGCGCGCCTTTTTTTCACCTCGCCCCTTTCGACGCCCTTCGTTTCCTCCTCGGAGACGAAGATTTGCGGTTGCGGAGCGCTCGAGATTCGATTTTTGGTCCGGTGAATTATTTTCTTTTTTGTTCCGTTTGTTTTTGAGTGGCAATTTAGTGGCCAAGGTAAAGAGAGGAAATAATTAAGAGGGATTTGAAACTGGGAATATCAAATATATTGATACGATATTTAAAATAGAAACACGGACGTCTAGTATTTTTTGTTCCTCTTTCTTATTAACTCGCTCATCTTAAGTGAGTGTCGCTAGAAATAATCGTAATATGTACTGTGATTAGTTAAATGGACGATAATTATTCCATACTTGCAAGAATCTTAATTAATTATTCTAATAACATAGGAATTATTAAACATAATTTCCTATATAGAATTTGCTCGAATAAAAGTTGTAAAAGCGTTCGTGAATGGCCGAGAACAGCGCATCGTTATCACTATCGACTATCCACTTGTATTTTGATAAGCAAAACTTTAGAGTCCAACGAAGTCCAGTCGACGGTATTCTAATAACGCGTTACTACTCTCGAACACGCATCGATTAACCCTTCATTTCCAATTACGTGGCTCGGTAATTGCGAGTAACGAGCTCCGCGACGATCATCGGCTTTCCTTCGCTTCGTTTATTCTTCGTGGACGAGGAAGAGGACGTTCTTGTACGCGAACAAGACACTTAGATCACGCATTTAATTACGCCGATCCGATCTGCTCGGCCGTGATCCACGCTTTTACGCGCCGTTTTAGCAAACTGGGCCTCGATTTTATAACCTCAATCCGCCTGTTCAGGCTGATATTTACGGGACGCGTAACGTGGCCACTTCGTTATCCGACTGTTGGCATCTAATCGGAGGTTCTTTATTATTCGGCAAATCTGTGTTATCTCGTTCAAAGTCGCGTTGACGACGTCCTTTCATTGTAACCCTCTTCTTTATCATCCTGGCGAACGATTTTGATACAAAGTCTTCGTCGCTGAAATTATTACAACATAATATATAACATAATATTGATTTCATGATTACGCTACTTCGCTTAGGAGCTCAGGAATTTTTGTGAATAATTTTCCTCTTGGAAAGATATAAAATTTAGTCATAAAATACTTGCAATTATTTACGATACATTAGTTACAAAATTCGTATCGCAGAGTATCCGTCACAAAAATCTTCCCGGTATAATTATTTCCATTACCGATTTTCAGCCACAAAATTCGTGCGTCCATCGCAAAATCCGTGGCCAAAAAAAAAAAGAGAAAGAATCTTCCATTACGATAATTCTTCCGACTCACCTTTCCCATAACACCTCCATTTCTTCAACCTCCGATGGCGCGATCTTTTTCACCTTCGTCTCGAGGCCGATCGCGTCCGTTCCATTAGAGGCCGATTGTGGATTGTTCGTATCGCGAAGACGCGAATCGGTATACGCACACGTGCGTCGAGTCGATCTCTGAGATCGGTGCGTGCGTGGCGTGGTCCGAAAGGGTCGGCAGAAAGAAGGTGGAGACGAAAGTGCATCGAAAAAGATGGCGAAGAGGGGGCGGAGGAGAAAGGTAGCAGCCGGGGAAGGCAGTTTTCGATGCAGTCACTATCTGAGGGAGCACTCATCGCGGTCGCTTCGTTATCGGCCGCGCGGAATCATAATGGACCATAATTGCATAAATATAATGTTAATTAACAATTAAGATTGCCGCTTTGCCTAATTGAATCGCCGCTTCTGCTAGCAGCGGTCGCGTCCCGAAGGGGGCCCTGTTTCCTCGCTCGATCGCTCGCTGAGTGGTAGCTGAGAAAGAGAGAGGCGTCAGGGGGGGTAGATTGCAGAGGGCTTCGAGGTGGCTTTAAACGTAACGCCGTATCGGAAAATTATGCCGATGGCCGTGGCTCGAGTATGCACACGTTCGATACCACGCCAGGAGAAACGTGACCGTGTATCGCTTTAGAAAAATGCGTATTTATATACATACGGTCGATGCCGATTCAGAGAAATAAAGAAGAAGGTGAGCTGGAAGAAACTGTTGGCGGTGACCACGGACCAGATAGCAGCTGGACGATCGGGTCCCGCGAAATCGTGACGGGAGAAAATTACGAGATATCGTTCTTTTTACCAATTATCCAGAAGAAGAGAAGGAAGAAGAAACGAGAAGAAAGAAACAAGAAACCATATACGACGATTTTCTAGCGACCTTTCCTCGCCATGCTTCTTCCTCGAGAGTTCTGCTGCTTCATTACCCGATATCGTCACGGTCGTTGAACCGGTACCATCGATGCCCACTACGTATCGATCGCTCGATGGCACACGGAATTTCGGGGACGCAATTAGTGGCGCACAGATGCAATAATAATTAATTCCCGTTAATCCTTGCGGAGTGAATCGACCGATAGTCCGCGGAGCTTTCCGTGTTCCAGGGAAATAAATGGAAGCGCGACCGATACGCGAGTCGAATCTTTGGCCGAGGATTTCATGAGAGATCGTCGTTGCATCGAGACCATGTATTCCTTGTATTCCATCTTTCTTTTAGCCTGTTCGTATCCCTGTGATCCTTTGTGTTCATCCGGTCCACGGTTTCTGGCCAATGAATTTTATTCGATTCTTTTCTTTTCTTGTTTCAGATGGTACAGGCGATCCAGGTCCTCCGGTTTCACCTCCTCGAGCTCGAAAAGGTGGGTACCTTTTCAGATTCCTCTTTTCACGATAATTTTTTTTTT
>SMSQ01019609.1:0-10553 GCA_019453375.1 Ctenoplectra terminalis | reverse complement strand
GACATTTGAAATTTTCGTACGGCTTCTTTGTATTTTTATAGAAATTAAATATTTGATATCATGATTCTTTCTTTGTTAAATTTTTATTACTTTTGGTGAATTTGGTGAATATAAATGTATTATCGAAGTGTAGAAATTGATTTTTTTTTTTTATGAATAAATTCTTGTGCAATATCGAGAGCTTTTTATTTGATTAAAATTTAGCACTTTTTATATGCGATAAACATTGTCTAAATTTTGAGGTCCTCGTTAAATAATATCGGGAAAACTCGGGATTATTAAACTGTACATGGATTATTAGCAGCTTACCGCTAATAAATTCCATTTCCGTCAGGATTTTAATTATCAAGGCGTTTATTAAGCGTTACACCGTTATGGATGTTGAAATTTATCCGATAAACATCGTCAATTAAACCAGCAACATTTAATTGCTTCCACTTTTATTACTAAAATATGCATGTTCCTCGAAATTTATGAAAAATTCGTTTGTAAATATATAACACGCTTTATAAATGCAAATAATTAAACGCAATACGTTCCGAAAAATAATATTTTTCAACGGTAGGAGCTGAAAGACAAATGGATACAAAAAATTCCGATAAATATTAAATATGAATTATTGATTTTAAAATACGATTAAATACCTATATTTCATCAATTAAACAATTTAAAGGTGTGTAATACTGTCGGAAAAATTACTAATTAAACTATAATCTAACATAAAAACTTTAACATTAGATTTTAATAACATAATCATACCCTATTCGGTACAAATTAACTTTCGTAGAAGTTATCATTGACCTATACTACTTAAACTGTTAAAATCATTAATAAAAATAATTCTATTAAAACTTCCATGGAATAACTCTCAACGCTGTTATCGATCATCAATATAACCTTTCGAAAAACCCATAAAAAAATTTCCAAACCAAAACTTCGAGAAACGCAATCGAGAATAAGTCACAGCCAACGTTAAATTACAAAAGAATTCGCCAATAAATTAAATTATGCTCACCAATTCGCCAGAAAATTCATTTGCTACAGCGAAGCGTGTGTCTCTGGGTCACTGCACCGATCCTGGTCATCAACGAACGAAGTGAATTTACGCAACACCGAAAGTTACGCGCCGAAGCGATTTACGCGACACCAGCGAAAGCGACGCGACGAAACGACAATGTGCTATCGAGTAATTAAAACACTGGAAAACAATACGTACGAGAGATACGAATTATTTCGAATATTCTACGATTTCGTTCAACATGTGTTAGAAAGTCTCTCGTGGAACGAGTCCTTCGAACGCGTGTACAATACTGACCGCTCGATCAGCGGTCACCGTCCCTTGTTTGTGTTTTGACGCCGCGCCGCGTTCCGATTCCTCCAAACTGTCGTGTGGTCTCGAACGCTCGAATTCCAAGAACGGTCCGCGTGTTTTGGAATTGTTGATGTTTAGAATCAGAACTTGACCATCGGAAGCTTGGAAAAATTCGCGGTGAGCCGGTAAGGATTTCGAACCGCTCTATATTGAATTTAATTTCTGTGCCAAAAATAATCTGCAAAAAATTTCAGTTACAAATTTTTTCTAGAATATCTACGCTGGAAATTAAATTTGTTATATCATTATTACTATACATTTATAATTAAATTGATAAATAAAATGTAACTGAGACTCAATCGCAGATTCGTAACGATAATCGCTGATTTGTGAACGAAGAATAATTCGACTTCAGTTATCTTTTCATTGATTGTTCAATCCAATACTTGCTTCTATACACGTCGATTTATTCGTTAAATCTCAAACGCAGCTTTTACCCATCACTATCACCATAACTGGACAGTTCTTTCAATTAATATCTCGTTAACAACTCTGTAATCGACACTCTCGCTAAGAACAATTTTTATCTCGCGTGAAATATTAAATACTATCAAATGTTTTCGAAAGAAAAAATTTCTAAGCTCATAAAAAACCTTATGAAAAGAAAAAAAAAGAAAGAAAAAACCTTATTGGACAATTTAATAGTATCTACAGTAGATCTATAAATTATAGTATCATAGACACGCCGCTGATAATGTTATATTACGAGGTGCAGTAGTTAAAGTGTTAAAAGTGCATTCCGCAAAATACTATCAAATATTTTCGAAAGAAAAAATTTCTACGCTCATGGGAAACCTCAGAAACTTATTGGACAATTTAATAGTACCTACTTTAAATCTAGAAACTGTGGTATCATAGACACGCGGCTGATAATGTTATATTACGAGGTACAGTAGTTAAAGTGTTAAAAGTGCATTCCGCAATCAACCTAAAATAGAACGAGCACGGACAGCCTTCGGCCTTTTCCTGTTCCCTGTGTCCATCGACCGGAAGAGAACAACCGAGGCACGAGTTTTCATCTTCGAAATTGGAGATAAGACGTGTACAAGTAAGAAGTATCGAGGAATCGATAAGAAAAGGATATAGAAATACGAATGGGAAGCTATAGAAAGTTGAATAGTATCAAGAGGCAACGCGATACCCGCTGATAAGGCGGTTTCCGACCAGTAATCGAATTTCGTTCGAGACTTTTCAACTGCACACCGCATTCCATGTTTTCTCTGTATTCCTTTGACAACTGTATTCCCCTTGATTTATCGGCTACTTTCGTCGAAATGCTCACACGCAGAGAATTTATTTTCGAAGCGTAACGTTGCATTCGGAATTTTGGTTTTAACCGTGGCGAATTTACTCGGTCGGCGACAAAAAGACACGTACAGCGGTTTCTGAATGGAATTACGCTCGTTTTGACGGATTATTGAGAGCGATCCCGTTTGTTTGAACGGAATCGAATGATCGTTTACTGAATATGATTAAAGGATTATGGATTTGCTGAAAAATACTCGATTCACCAAATGTATTAAAGCTGCTACGGCCCTTGGGTCATTTTCGACCCAATTGAGTTCTTTTTTGGTTGAAATATTTCTTAATTTTTGGAGAAATATAAATTAGCTGTTGTACGAAAATTTTCTTCTTACAATTTTATGTTGAACACACTTTTTTATCAGAGTTAGGAATTTTTTTGGTCAAATTTAGTAAATCAAGAGCGCATTTTTTAAAAGTCAAATTTAGTAAATCAAGAGCGCGGTTTTTTAGTCAAATTTGGTAAATCAAGAGCGCGGTTTTTAAGTCAAATTTAGTTAATCAACAGCGCGTTTTTTAAATCAAATTTAGTAAATCAAGAGCGCGTTCTTTTATTCAAATTTAGTAAATCAACAGCCCTTTTTTAATATCAAATTTAGTAAATCAACAGCGCGTTTTTTTATTCAAATTTAGTAAATCAAGAGCGCGGTTTTTTAGTGAAATTTAGTAAATCAAGAGCGCGTTTTTTAAGTCTAATTTAGTAAATCACGAGCGCGTTCTTTAAGTCAAATTTAGTAAATCAAAAGGGCGATTAAATCGAAAAGAATTCGAGGACCGTAGCAGGGTTAAGTTTCGAATTAATTAAAAAAATTTGCGCCCGTTAAAATAATGTTCTACCGATTTGTTGTGCACGAATTAATCGAGGCTAAGTACCTTCTTCCGTGTAATGAATTCTAGAGGTCTGAAATATTGTTGAGCGGGAAGATTCTCTTTCTTGTTGCAAACTATAGGATAGCTATCCGAGATGTGGCCGCAAAATGGACCAACTTCATCCCGGAGGGATTCATAAAGGCCACCTTTATAGTGGTGAACTACTTTATATCACGTTTCGGCGACCACCTACGGGATCTTGCGTTGCTCCAGTGGGACGTTTAAACACAGAATGATTATACGTACATAGTCGGTCGCAATGGTATCCGACCATCTTAGCTGCTAAATGAATTTTGTGTATAATCTACTTATATATAAATATTATCTTTCTTTTTCTATTAATTTTATTAATTTAACGTTGCATCGACATCCCAGTCATCAGCGACCGACTCTTTTTTCGTTTAGTTAAATTTAACGATAGAGCTAGGTTTCTCTGAGATAATTCAGACCGTCTAACGATGTAATCCTGGACGTCGTTAATTAATTTAAAAAAAAAATCCAATTTATAAATAATTTCGAAACGTCAGACTTTTTACATACAAACATTCTATATTAAAAAATCAGCTTGTTTGAGAAACTTGCTCCCTGCAATGGAACACCGTGAATTGTGACTAACACGAGAGAGATTGTTGGAAATAATGAAAACTCTGAGCTAACTGAGCGATTAATGAGGTTCTGGTTCCAGGGAGTTGCACAAGCTGTCAGAAACAAAGGTGAAATTAACGCGAGTCTAATTAAGTAATGAAATATGAGAAAGATTTTTTACGAAAATTAATTGCTACTCTGATGAGCACTGTGAAATTCCTTATTTAAAGGGAGCGAAGACAAATAGAAGGTAAAATTCTTCTTAATAAGCGAGATAATGAAGATATTTTACAATCCTTATATCTTTGGTATGATTTTGATATAATCTCGGAAAATAATTCGGCGACGCTCTTTCTAATATTGAATTTTTATTTAAGGTTCAAAAATAAAATCCATCTGTGCGAATAGTTGCAGTAAAATACAATTTATTAATATACGCTACTAGTTTCAGTTAATCATAACTCAATACTAGAATTCACTGTTTTTATTTCAAATTAGAAATGGAACAAAGAAAAGGAAATTCTCTAATATTAAATTTTACGCTGCACCTCTCATCAAACTAAATTCATAATACTATTAGGTTGTCCCAAAAGTGTCTTTCGTTTTATCAATAGGTAATGGATACATAATATTTTATGTTTTACGATATATTATTATTTTATACAGGATTCATTTTGCGCTATTTTTCCCCTCCATCTCTCGTTTAACAAATAAGGCTGAACGTTTATTTAAACATTGCTGGACGAAAGCATTGCGTGAAGATAACGAAAGGAACTTTCGGGACGATCTAATATTTCTGTAAGTAATCTACTTTTCATAACTCAAAAGTGTAAGAAAAGTAAGGAAACATTAAATCATTTCTATTGAGAAAAATGTTTCCCTTTCGCAGCATCAAATATATAATATATTACAGGTGTTAATTTTGATTAATCCACCTTGTATAAAGCTACTTGCTACCGTAGATAAATAAATAAATGAACGAAACGGTGATTAGAATCGCTTCTGTTCCCATCGATAATAAAATTTTATCTTTTCAGTAATAAGTTCCGAGACCAAATAAATTTCCAATTTATAAAACTCAAAGGCCCCAACGTTCGATCATTTTAACCCCTAATTATGCTACGGCTGGCGCAACTTCCGCTTTAATGGCAGCGGAAAGGAGACGAAGCCGTTGCGGGCGGTAACACTTGTTCCCGATCGGCTCGTTTAGTCACAGGCGATAGCAACTTTCCTGACGGCTACTTACGCTCTAACTAGGAACTAATAAACTACACGACGGTTCGCTCGTTGCAAGTTCGTCCAAGTTTCGCCGCTGCGACGTTAAACTGCGTTCCTTAACGCGATTCGTGGCAACCGCTCGTGATCTATTGCCCTTTCTGATCTAGCACGTCTCTTTGACGCGAGTTGTGATTATTTCCTCGAAGGGTTGGGCATTAAATAATTATTTAAATACTGTTTTGTATTATTTAAAAAGAATCGGATAGGAAGCTATTTTGAAGTACATTATCTCGTTTAAAAATAATTGCGACGTTCTTGGTATTTAAAACCGATGAAACTTTTTGCTGTTATTTAATAAAATCTACAACGATGACAAAAAGCGATCCAGATACTTAAAAACAGCTTCACTAAAAATAATTCGAACGACCTTACTGTTTAAAACTGATAAAAATATTTTAAGAACTAATTGTTTGAATAACGTACCATATTATTTGGCTGGAAGCTATTTTGAAGAAAATAATTAGAGAAAAATACGAAAAATAATTGCAACGTTCTTGCTATTTAAAATCGACAGTTCTTGCACATATTTAATCAAATTTCCAAAGATAACAAAAAGTGTTGCCAGAAGCTTGAAAAAAAAAAATTAGATATAAAGAAATAATCAAAAACGTTTGTTTCGAATGAAGAATGTTCGTGTTTTATAACACAATATCTAATTTCTAGAAAAATTACGAGATCCTAAGTCAACATTTAATATCGACAAGAAAGAAGAAAAATTCGTCGAATTGCCGCTGTGAAAGTCTTTTAAAACGTAACAAAATTTCAACCCTATCACCACAATTCGCTCAACCTTTTCGTCTACCAACAGCAAATCGTACCAGGATTTAACTTCGCCCCTAACACTTATCAAACTGTGACGTTACACTTCATCAGCTCGGTAATCCGTTAAAATTACACATCCTAATCACTTGTACAAGCTGTCCTAATAATTTCGATTCAAATGAACCGAATTCAATTTTCCAATTCGATACTTTCTATCCCCTCCGATTCTCTCTTCGAAATTGACGCGTTTCGTTTCCCTTTCGACGTAATATCGCGCCATTCAACAAATTGCGTTATTCAACGCTCGTCGAATGAAAACGAATCACGCGGACCATAATTACTTTCCATCGATGGGACCAATATTCGCGCGCTCATTAAAACGACTTGATCGATCCAATACAGATAATAAAATGCCGAGGAAATAGTATTCTTAATAATGTTACCTTATTCGCGACGATTGGTGCGAATTCGCGCATTTACGAATTTACCGGTAAATTGTACCATTTAATCCTTTACAATTATTCTAGCTACACGCGTTTAACACTGAACCTACCAAAGCGGTCAAATGACCGTTTCGTAATTTCTTGTCCAAGTTTTATAAATTATTAACGGTGCACTTTTGAATATTTTTTTGTGATTTTCCGTAAAATATACGGTCAAAGATTTGTTTCTCTAGCATTATGTATTTTTCCAAGTATCTATTATTCTAATTTCTTTGATACAAGCAGGTATAGTTTAATCGTCGGTAGGTTTAGTGTTAATGGCGTGTCAAATGCAAAACACTGAAATATTGCGAGTAATTTACACTCGGTGATTCTCAGTCTTATAAACTGAAACTACGGTTAAAATTAAAACTAAACTTTATTACAAATATATTGTGCCTTTATTGTATTTAAATCATAATTTGCGATTGTAAACCAAGGGGTTAATTTTTTTTTTATTCTAATTTTAAACGAAAAAATTTAAGCATCGTATCGATGAAAAATATTTCTTATATTGGCACAAATTTTAATAGCGGACCTTTGTCGTCTTCAATTATAGACTTTTGAAAATTATGCGCGTTCTTCAGCTAACAATAAACGTCCCGTTGAAAATCACCCGTCGCGAATGTCGGAAGCTGTTGATCCTTATCGTATTATCATTAGCATCGTTGTTATTTGATCACGCGATCAAATATCAGTCCCTTTCCGAGTCTGACTAGACACTATCCTATTCTACTCGCTAAATCAACCATTGTCCTATTATGTCGTTCTATCTGTCTGACCATGCACGGTCTAATTCTACTTGTCTAATGAAGCATCCTCCTGTTCCTACGCACACAAGTGTTCTGTTCTACTGATTTAGTCATTCTGTATCGCACTCTGGATATATCTGTAGATTAACTCATGTAATGATAATTTTGTTGATATATGTTTTACAATAGGATATTGTAGGCGAAATTTTCAGCTGTAAAAATATAACGTGTGCGTAGAGATATGTTATATTTTTTTTCTCAATGATTTTCTACTGATTTTAAATTTTATACATAAAATTAAAAAATAATGTACAGTGAAATTAACTCTCATATATTTTCAGGTGAAAATTCACTCATTTTCTGCTTCTAGATACTGAAAAATATTTGATTTCTTGCTGATTGTATTGTAATTTTATGTTTCTTTGAAATATACAGTGATGAGTAAAAAACAACTTGTTAATATTAATATTGTAAATAAAAAACTAACATTAATATTTTCATCAACATGTAAATAAAATAAAATATACTGTATTATATCTGAGTATTTAATAAATTTCTACAACCTAAATGCTGTTTCTTTATTAACGATATCTTATAAATAGACTGAATTTTTACGCAAATCTATGTTTTTATAAATTTAATTAAAAAAAGTGGAAGCTAGATACACGATTGCTTTATTCACTAAATACCGTAAATACTACANCTTCGATAATACCGTAAAAAAAAAAAAGTTTCGTCGTCGATAATCCGTCCTGTAAAAACCTCTCGAGCCGCGACGATCCACCCTCAGTCAGTAATCCGAAAAAAATTCCCCCATCGAATCCCTCTTTTCACCGATGCGTCGAGCTTCCACGGTTTGGTTTAACGCGAATACATTAATAGGACAAGGGAATAACGTGAAACGCACGAAACGAATATAGAGGAACGAAAAAGAAGAACGGCGAGAGTGACGCGGAGGGCGCAAACGTCTAGATAAATTAATTATATTATTGCAAAGCGTGTTCGGCGGAGCAAAGTGTTCTTTGACACAGGCGGCGTCTCTCGATGTCTAATCTTTCTGCTGTCGCTGCACAATGAAAATCGTTGCTCAGATTCCAAGAACTTTAATTGGACTTCAACTTCACCTTTGCGACGCAATCTTGCCGGTGACAGCGAGCTTTGACAGGCTGTCTGATTGAAACCGGTTCGACACGTTCGTGTTGAAACTCGTGCCTGGGACCCTGATGGTGGAAGAATTGGATCGGTCTAATCCTGTTCGATTGATCAAGGAGGCACTGTTCGCTGGATCAAGCGTTGATTTCGTGGCACAACGCGATATTGTGTCGAGTGAAATTATGGCGAAGGTGCGCTGGACCAATTTTTTTTACAGGTTTTAATATTCGAGACGAGAATTCGATATCGGTAATACTTGTTGATTCGGTAACGTTTGGTTAATTAATTAGAGCTCGTTAACTGGGCGTTCCACTGACGTCGTTATGGAGATGCAATTTTCTTCCCAAGTTATATTTCGAGTTAAATTTTGTATCTTCATTGAATTTCTTTTTTTTTTCTTTTTCCTTCGAAACAGAGGAAATTGAGTGAATAAATTTGTAATTTTCTTTTCTCTCCGAGACGACACTTTTACAATAATCTTGTGAAACTTAAATGGCTCTTTTGTAACAATTTCTGAATTTCGTAATATTCTCAATTCTATCATTCTCATAAACTATTATTATATTTTATAATTAATTCATAAACTAACACAGGACTGTAAAATAGCATAACCATAACCATATAATTAAAAATAGCGTTCGAGCATTAACTCTAAGCTCCGTTAACCCCCGTCGATGTTTCTTTCGAATCCAATTAAATTCTTCTTTCTATAAAAAAAATTTCCCAATTAAGAGAAAGCGTGCAGGCAACTTCTTTGCGGACAACAAATATTCTTCTCGAAACCGGGAAATTAAAGAAACGAAGATGAGCAAAATTGGGTAAAAAATTAGCCAAGAACCGTAATAAGGTTCAACTTGGAGATATTAAAATTTTCATTTAGTCGAAGTCGCGGTATCCCATCGTAAACACATCTAACAGGCAAGATGTCGTCCGCAAGCAGAGCTTCCTAATTTAAATGTATGGTAATGCTTGTTCGCTCATAACATTCTTAGTTCGTCCGGTTAAATTGGAAAAGTTGGTCAGCTGGTACCTGGAACTCGTTAAGAGCTGCGCCGCATTTAAGGTATGGCTCGAAAGCACATTCTCATTTCCTGTGTTTCTCTCCAAGATTCGTTTCTGATGGTTGCCACCGCTAAGCGCCGGACTTTCTTCTATTTGCTCTAGTTTCAACACAAATTTCTTGCTTCAAAAATGCATCGAAATTAGTCTAATTATCGGAGAACCAGGATTACTTGGCAAATTTGTAATTGGTTGCTTTTAGAATTGTTCTTTTATTAGATAGGTGCAACCTGCACGAGATGCAACGATAAAATTTCTAGAATAATTCTGTGGAAAAATTGATTCGGAAAATTAAACAGATGCGAGACTACGCTCGCAAGGAAAACTCTTTAACACTAGAACTATCGACGATCGAAGCATACTTATTTCCATCGAAGAAATCGTAATGGAAGGTACATAAAAAAATTCGTAACGCAAGGTAGACAAAGCTTTAGTTGTATTTTTAACAGAAAATCACAGAAAGTCACAACGATTCTTTAATTAGTTTATAAAACTTTGGTAATTCTAGTGTTAATTTCGTAAAAGTTAGTTTCGAGTAGATGACTCGAAACTTTGAGTAAGTTCTGAAACATAAAATACTTATTATTTTCTTTAAGCCTCAGAAGTTCCATGTAACTTAGAAATTATACACCCATACCTCAATTTAAAAAAAAATTTATTCCATTTCTTAAGTCACTCAATAATGCGAGTATTTTAAAAAATCAAGAATAAAATAGAACAGTGTATTGAAATAAAAATAAACGAAATTATTAGACGAATGGTAAACTTTCTAAAAATAAAGAGTAATGTAAAAAATATATTTTTATAAATGAATTATTTCGTTTCGCCTTTTTCAGAAATAAAGAAATGCGTTGATAGAGGCTGCCTAATATAGTTTCTATTTTTTTTTTCTTTTTTTTTTTCTTTTTTAATTATATTCGCAAGAATTTAATTTTGCAT
>SMSQ01019608.1:0-12303 GCA_019453375.1 Ctenoplectra terminalis | reverse complement strand
GGACAAATATTATTTCCTTGTGCGAACTATTTTATTTTGTAATATAACTAATATAATTATTATAATTAACTAACATAATTAACTACCTTTGTTGATCTACTTTTCTATTTTATGTCCGAAAGAGGATAGATTCTTACAAGAAGATTGTGCTATATTTTCCGTTTCAATTCAAAGCTGATAAATAAGTTCAGTTTGTATCGTTAAACGTCTACGTTTCTTTCCTATAACCAAACAAAAAGTAAATCAAAGCGAATCGAACCTGAAAGTCGACATTTTTATGTTTCATTTGAAAACAAGAGCTTATCGAAGCTTCATTTAAGCTGATGGTCTTTCGATATGTATTTGTATGACTTTGCTTTACGTAATCTTCATCTCTTTGTGTTCTTAAGTCTTTTACGGTGCGATCAAATGGAAAGAACAGTTCAAATGAATATACAAGGTAGAGCAATAAAAACTAGCAGTTTAAATATTTTTATAATTATGGAATTCAGAGAAAAATTTATCGAAATTACTCGACGCGTAAAAAGGATTGTTAGAATCATATAACAGCCTCTTTTATGCCAAATAATTTTTATTCAATACTAAAATATTTTTTATTTATAAAAACTAGCAATTTAAATATTTTTGTAATTATGGAATTAAGAGAAAAATTTATCGAAATTACTCAACGCGTAAAAAGGATTGTTAGAACTGTATAATAGCCTCTTTTATGCCAAATAAACTTTTATTCAGAAAAATATTTCCGTTCTTTGTATAACTATGAACATTTAGAACAGTAATTTTTATCGATCCATTCTGCATAATATTCTGTCAAAATTATTTGCAACTGCGATGCGAGGAACAAAAATTAAGTAATTTTTATTGCAATATAATTTAAGATATGGAATTTATGAATTTATAACAGTGTTTTTGTTCATGTATCCGAATCTTTCTTGCGGTACACTGTGAAACAGATAGTAAAAAGAAATTTGAAAATTTGGAGGCTTATAAAGCTCACCTCGATGAATTTTTTGTTAGAAATGAATGAGCAGTTTTTCGTGAACAGAATAATGAAACTGCTTAAAAGAGCGCAGGCTGTTGTTGAGAAAAAACGAACAATGCATTGTTTAATAAAGTAGTTCTGTTTCACGGCATGAAATCTTTCTTTTTTCTCTGAAATTTCTTTAAAAAAATACAAGAACGCTTTTTAACCAACCCAATAATTGCCACGAATTATTCACTATCATTACAACTTAATTACGAATAAATAACATACCTAATATTTAGACTGCGGTATTTCATGCGTTTCTCGAGAATTTAAATGCACAAAGGTACACAGAACGCACGCGATAAGCAGAAAATATATAAATAAACCCAAAACATAGCTAAAATTGTTTTAATTATATTTACAAAAATACATTCACAGTCTGCTGATAAATGAAGAATTATTTCACCTTTATTTACTGTTATTTAAATATTTTACCTTTATTGTTACCATACTTAGATTCATTTTTTACCCAATCTAGCTATCCGTCCATCGAAAAATTTCCTAATCTCTACAAAAATACAAAAAAGCTATTCTCAATGTGAAAATTTCATTTCTTTCAATTCTACGTTAAACTCACATTATCTTCGCACTCGTTTTTTCGCCGGAACTAAAAGGGTTAACTATCAATCTTCTTTTAATTTTTACAATTATAAACATTTGAAGCACTCTGGTCACCGATGACCACCGTGGCGCTACAGGAGAAACAATCTCCGGTCACGTATGACCACTGTGACAGTCAACGTGTTAAATGAAGATTGATAGTTAATGAATTTTGAATATTATCATTCCTATTAGAGAATACTTTGAAATAAACTGTGCACTATTCAACAATATTTTTTGTAATACCATTAGTTCGGTTTACTTCAAATTAATAGATTTCTATAAGCAGAAATTCATTCAGTCAATTCTTCTACATAAATTCCATTTTCAGTTTATATTTTTCTCACGCATGATTGTTAAACTTGAGCACGAAATTTGAATCGCGTAAAATCGACGGGTTCCGTAAATCTAGCGTTAAGAACACTTTATGCGAATATCTGCTACCAAATGCGAATTAAAAAAGTGAACATACGCATCTTATAAAGTGTTTCTACAGCGCAGTATGCAATGTGTCAACATGAAATCACGGAAAATTGCCTGCGGGATGCCACAGTCGATTTATAAAATTCGCGTAAAAAATTAGGAACGGGTCATTTTGACCGCTTCGGTAGTTCCAGTGTTAAACGTGACGTTTATCGGAGAAACCAAGAAACGACAGACGAAAATGTTCTCCTGTGAGAAACTGTTACACGATACACGCTAAGATCAAAGAGGTTGGGAGCCACTGAGGTAACGTAACATTGAGTTACCATGACGTTTCCTGGAGGATACGTGTGGATGTGCCTGGTCGTGTCCTCGAATTATATTGATTCAATTTAATTTATAAGAAACCCTAGAGGATATAAGGGATTCTGGTAAAGAGGATAGCCGCGTAAAGGTACGACCTTTCAACGTCGTGGGGTAAAAACGGGTATCATAGAGACGCTTATCGTTGTCCTTTCAAAATCCAGGCGTGATACAATATCGTGATTCAGATCACATAGCGACCCAAAATCGTTCCAACTTTCCTGCACAGATGACTGCTACTATTGTGTCCGTTATTTGACTTTGGAAATGGTGCAGAGTACGATTATTATTATTTTTTTTTTTTTTTTTCGTATCACGAATCGAAGGATGTCCGAACGATATTTGTAGTCGTAGTCGTAAGCGGAAGAGAGAGAGAAAGGAAAAGAACGGAAGAGATAGTCGGTAGCATTGGACGCTACGACATTCGGAAGGGTTGTCAGAAATTACCAAACACTGACACGGGGGATACTTGGTTCATTAACCCATTCGCTGGACGAGTATACTCGTCCTACTTTAAATATGTTACAACACGCAGGCTTTTGAATTAGCAAATTTTTTGTGGCCACAAACATAAATATAGAAATGTGAAAAACTTGAAAAAATACTACAAATAAAATTTTTATACTCGAGTATACTCGTCTTCGCAATGCATGACACCCTGTCAAAGACGAGTATACTCGTCCTACTTTAAATATGTTATAACACGCAGGCTTTTGAATTAGCAAATTTTTTGTGGACACAAACATAAATATAGAAATGTAAAAAACTTGAAAAAATACAAGAAATAAAATTTTTTACAAAAATTATACTTTATTTCTTATTTAAAGAGAATGATCTTTTACAAAAAATATAAATGGCAATGGGAATGGCTTTGTATAATTTAGGCTTGTCAGCGAATGGGTTAAATTTGATTACTGTACTACTGCAGCGATACCACGATTTATCTATAGCAATTGTTACTTTGAGAATTTTCGAATCGAAGCGAAAAACTGTAATCAATCGTAATATTTCCTCCGATAAGTGGACAAAATTCGAGCTCTAAAGAAAATTAATTTTTGAAAATATAGATACATCGGTAATACGGTAATTAAATTTAATAGAACAGTGATAACTAGATAAAAGAAATTTTTTAAAATATAGACACACTAGTTTGTAACTTTTAAATCACACAAAACCATGTAGTGTTAAAAATTTTACAATATAAATTAAGTGATGAGGAATGTTACGGAGCTGACACAAGCTGATTCTGATGAATACTTTGGTTTTATGCTTGCAAATGATTATGTATGATAATATATGTGCTCTTGCCAAGAAATAACAGAGCTTTGTTAAACAATAACACTGAAAATATAAATGGCAATGGGAATGACTTCGTATAATTTAGGCTTGGCAGCGAATGGGTTAATACATTGAACGCCGCGCCAATTTTACAGGGATTGGCCGATTGAAAATATGTAATCATCGATTATTTCATATTGTTTCTTTGTATTTAACAAAATGTCGTGTCGATGAAGTTGAAGTTTCCATTTCTCCACGCGAAAGCTTGCTGAGAAAATCACGTCATGAATTAAAAGCAATGCCGGGAAAAGCTCGAACGGTGCGACGATTTTGCAAAATTTGTTACCAAAAAAATTCAAAGAAGCTAGGAACAGACCACGGACAAACCACGTAAAATGCGCGCGGCAGTCAACGTGTTAACGATTAGAAAAATCTTCATACGAAAGAGGACCGACCACGCGCTATCTGTGCATTTTCGTGTGTACAGCGGCAGTGTCAGAGCGGACAGAGCGCTCGTACCCAAAGGGTTAACGCGTGTATACGTTTTAATAATATCAGTGTTCAATGAATACGTACTTTTTCATTTAATATGAATTAATATCGCATTGTTAGAGATTATGCGGTAAGTTGGGGATTTGTTTCGATGCGCTATGATCGATGATTGTTGTAGGATTACAGGGATATCCTTTAGAGCGAACGCGCGTGCTGCATTGTTACCGGAAATATATGGTTGCTTAAAAAAATAGAACCTACAGTCATGTAATGAAAATCGGCGTGAAAATAGAATGGAAGCATAGATATTTTGGTACGATAACGCGATTTTATATAAATTAGAAAATGTTGTTAATTTAACAAAGAAAAGAGACTTCGAAGCAAAGCTACGCGAGGAATGGTAAAATACTTTGTCTTTCGTAGAAAAATTAATTCTATCCGACGTTCGCGGGCAGTAATAGGTAATAAATTTTTCGCAACTAAATAATATGTTATGTTAAATTATGTACATATAATATAGGGTAAGTCGGGGATGGTTCGACCAGCGCGAGAGAGACCGGCCACTATTAATATCTCAAAATAGAACAACTAAACCGGCTTATTATTATCCTCGTACTGACAATTATCGCAAATCCGTGCATATAAATTATGAATTACATTAAAGTTTCGTGGATACTAGAAAGTAAAGCTAAGAAAAATGATATTTCTAAATCTCCGTAAACGAGGATCGGACGTTGTTTCACGATGGATGCTCTAAGCATGGGAACATTTGTGATCTACGTGGAAAATTGAAGAAAAAGTAACGTACCAACTAATTTTCTCTTGTATTATATTTTGTATAAGCTATATCTTTTGGTATTTTTCAAGATCGGTCTTGAATAATAATGTATGGACGTTCTAACTCGAACATGTACATAAGACTGTACATTTGCAATCTTGGTATTTCTTGATTAAGAAAAAAAAACAAATATCTTAACCCATTCGCTGCCAAGGATGAGTATACTCGTCTTTGGCAGGGTGTCATGCATTGTCAAGACGAGTACACTCGTCCTACTTTAAATATGTTATAACATGCAGGCTTTTGAATTAGCAAATTTTTTGTGGCCACAAACATAAATATAGAAACGTAAAAAATTTGAAAAAATACTACAAATAAAATTTTTTACAAAAATTATACTTTATTTCTTATTTAAAGAGAACGATCTTTTACAAAAAATATGAATGGCAATGGGAATGCCTTCATATAATTTAGGCTTGGCAGCGAATGGGTTAACTCTCTATCGTGTGACTTAAAAGTTACAAACTGATGTATCTATATTTAAAAAAATTAATTTTCTTTAGCTATCTCTGCATTATTAAATTTGATTACTGTATTACCGATGTATCTATATTTTAAAAAATTAATTTTCTTTAGCTATCTCAGTCGTTTCTTATAATCTAAAAAACATTCTTACATTTTTTCATTCCGTTTTCATTCCTTCGGATTTTTTTTAAATGTTGTACCGCGAGGGTGAACGCGACACCCAAATCTTTTCCAACGAAGAGGTTTTATTTTAACACATATGAATTTCAATTTTGATCGCTTGTTGTAAAGAAACCAACCACAAAATACACACTTTCTGTTACACACAATACCAACAGATATACATACATAATAATGTGTAATTAAATTAAATTTTCAAGCGTACCAAATACATTTTTAGCGCCCATTGATAAACCTAAAATTCAAAAATCCCCAAATAGGGATCCTGCATCCGCTAATGGGTTAAAATAAACTAATAATAATAATCATCAATCGTTTCACAGGTACCTACGACTGTCAGTTCCGGAAAAGCATTCATGGCTTCTTATCAACGCTTCGCACGGCGATGCAATTCCTGTAGCCACCACCGTGCCGTATCTCGTATCGACACGTCTTACCAGCGAATCGTGTTATTAGAATGATCGACTGAAACAGATAGACGAAGGCGACAGGGGATCAGATTGTTCTAAGTGCGAGAGGCAACGAATACTTTCCAAATGGCAGACTTAAAGTCAATAAGGGAGGGTACCAGAAGTGATGAGCCGAGGAAAAGACCTTTCGCAAAAGTTTCGAAAGAGTTTCGATAAGTCGCACTCTTGCTCGTCCACCGCTGGGAGAGACTTCGGTGTGCTTATGGGCAATTTCATCCAACCATTCCCAAGATCAAATCCGAGTAGTAAAGTTTTGGTTCTTAAAGGAACAGCGACAGATTGTACGCTCACCGATTTCTTTTTTCTTTTCTTTTTTTTCTTTTTTTTCTTCTTCTTTTTATTTTTAGAAACTTTGATACATTCACCGGTATTTCATTTGGCGGTATTTTTCTTGGGAACTCGGAACATTTCACAATGTGATCGATCGCGTATTGGCCACATATGAAAATTACATTTTCAACTTTCGAAACATCGAACTCATATTTTAAACGTTAATATTGACATTCGAGATGTTTTCTCAACGAAAGCTGTTTCTCCAAGGTAAACTAGCTTAATTGAACTTTTCTCTTGGTACCTCGCGTGTGTGAACAACTCAAAATTTACACGAAGCGCGTGTCTGTTTCTGCTGCAGCTTGTCTCTATTTCGTTCTACGTTTAAATCTTTTTTTTTTTCTTTTTAATTTGTTGTTTATCGTCGCAACAACCGCTCGTGGGTTATTAGCGACTCAGAAAGGAGGAGTTACAGTTTGTTATACAGTTTAGTCTCTTTGAGGTACTGTAGCAGCTTGTTCGTGGTGTTGGTGTCTTTTAGGTTGTCCTTTAGGGATGGTTTATCATATAAATTTTACATAAATTATTAAATTTTATTATTAAATATATTATTAAATTTATTAGGTTTAATATAAATTTTATGTTTTATGTGTTCTTCAATTTTTGTTAGAAACTAATCTAGTCTATGAGTTCACTTGGTAATTTAAAATAAAATTTTTATTAAGATTAGTATCTAGATTACCAAAAAAATAAAATTTTTATTAGATACTAATCTTAATAAAAATTTACATCACGTTCTTAAATTTTTATAAATTTAACTTTTAATAAAAATTTAAGAACCTGATATTAATTTTTATTAGAAACTAATGTAGCCCCTATGTCCACTTACAATTAGTAATTTAGAATGAAATTTTTATTAAGATTAGTATCTAATTAAAATTTTATTTTTTTGGTAATCTAGATACTAATCTTAATAAATATTTTATTTAAAATCACCAAATGGACTTATGGACTAGATTACTATCTAATAAAAATTTAAGAACACGATATAATTAATTCTCCCTTATAACATAAACAATTAATAAATACTAATTTCATTTTGTAGCTATAAAATTAATTTATCTTTATTCTAAACGTTCTAAATGTCAACAGACTCATGCACAGAAATGTACCGAAGAAATAATTTCAACAGAAAAAAAACAAGAATCGGTCAGATAAAAAAAAAAAAAATTTGTAAACTAAGGAATTAAAAGTAACTTCTCATTAATTGTTTGCCATTTTTATCTATTCAAGATTTTATACACAAATCATGAGATATCTCGTCATTCGTTCGCAATGTACTAAAGCGTAGTTATAATTTGTGAACAACACTCGTTAATTCAGATTTCCAGGAAACCGTTCACGCTGTAGCCGCTTGGAACATATGCCGTAGGAATTTTTCTCATTGGTCATAAATTGTTTGCAAACAGTTGCAAACTTATCACGCGTGTATGGGACGTCAGTTGTTTCATTGTTCCACGGAACGCGCGGAAAACATATATCGGAATTTTCACTGCGACAGAAAATCTCAGCAAATCGATGTTTATTATTTTCATACGCTATTCCTTTATTCACCAGAAGATCGAATCGCAACGAAACCGTTATACAATATCGAACTTAACCCTCTATGCGACCGTGTAACTTAAAAGTTACAAACTGATGTATCTATATTTTAAAATATTAATTTTCTTTAGTTATCACTGCACTATTAAATTTGATTACTGTATTACTGATGTATCTATATTTTAAGAAATTAATTTTCTTTAGTTATCACTGCCCTATTAAATTTGATTACTGTGTTACTGTAGCGACACCACGATCCATCTACAGTAATTATTAATTAAAACATTTTCAAATCAAAGTGAAAAACTGTAATCGTAATTTTTTCTCCAATAAGCGGACAAAATTCGAGATATAGAGGGTTAATACTAAAACGACCGATTGGTAATTTCTCATAAAAATTCTATTAATTTTTAACGCTGCATTTGTGAGTATTTTTCATGATTTTCTATAAAACGTATATTCAAGGATTTGTTTCTCCCGAATTATGTATTTTTTCAAATGCCTAATTTGTGATTTATTTTATAAAAATTAGTATACTTCAGTCGTCGATGGTTTTAGTGTTAAATAACCCTTTGCACTCCTAAACATTTTTAGTGTTAAATAACCATTTGCCCTCCTAAACATTTTTAGTGTTAAATAACCGTTTGCACTCCTAAAAATTTTTAGTGTTAAATAACCGTTTGCACTCCTAAAAATTTTTAGTGTTAAAAAATTCTTTGCACTCCTAAATATTTTTAGTGTTAAATAACCCTTTGAATTCCTAAACATTTTTAGTGTTAAATAACCATTTGCCCTCCTAAACAATTTTTAAGTTCCAGTGTCTAATATTTTTTCGAGATCTATATTGTATAAAAATTTCATAAAAATCGGCGTGTGTTGATTTCGTAACATTCCTTGTAAGACTTTATAGATATTATTAATAAAATAAATTAATTTTGAAATTAATTGAGAAAAAAGTTTCTTAATTTCATATATTTCTTAAAACTTTATATCAATTTATAGAATTTTAGTAATTTAATTTGTTCTATCATTATTTCGTATAATTTAATATCATGCAACATAGAGGTCTTTATGTTTAATTTCTGTAAAACAAATGGTATTCCTGCATAAATTGGGGAAGAACTATGCGGTACATAGTTTCATGATAAATAATAATTAATTAAATTTTGGGTAATTAATTTTAAACGCCTCGTGACGGCACGATTACTGTATCTAACGTTGTTTAACGCGATACGAGCGCACAATGCGGTGTATTTAAATAAAGACAAAGGTGATTACGATTATAAACCACCAAGATAAGATTAATAATTATTACCGCGTAATATTCTTCTACAAATTTATCAATTTCGTTTCGTTATTAACACCAGAACTACCAAAATGGTAAAAATGCAACAAAATTATATAAATTCACTGCGATTTTCTATTCAAAATATAAAGATTTATTTTCCTCGAATCACTGTTCAATAAAAATAAGTATACTTCAATCGTCTCTAGTTCCACTGTTAATATAATTATTTCGCACATTTGAACTATTTTTATCCATCTTCCAAATTTTTATTCTCCTTTATAATATCATTCTACACAAATCGATCTTTCCCAAACAACAAATCAAATCCATTTAAAACTCAGTTACACCGTCACCCTTTCCAATCATTTTCTTCCCCATATCGTTCCAACAATTCCCACATAAATTAACAAAATAAAGTTTAAAGAAATAAAACAAAAAAAAAAACAGAAACAGTAGTATCTTGCGATATTAATTGAAAGAAAGACCGGGATCCGTTTCCATTTCACGATACCTCGAAACATATTTAAAAGCCCGTGAAGAATCCGAGCGAAGTGATACACCGACACAATGGTTGCATTGTCAATTAAGTTTTTCGTTCTTTTCCGTCGTATAGAATTCAAGTAATGCTGAACATGTAACGAGGAACAAAGTATTTATTCAAACTCCAGATAAAACCTAGTAAATTACCCGAGCGCAAAAATCACTGGTACGAAAATGCAACGAAGTATAACTGCGACGAGAGTTCCTGAACGTGCACCACGCAAAAACAATGGCGCTCGAAGTCCGCAGATTATAAGTTATAGCTGCATGTAAATGATTCACGTGATCGCCAGGTTTCGGAGTTGCGAGCAAAAAGCTGTTCCTTCTCGACGAGCAAAATGAGGCAACCTCGAGTGGGGAGGGGGAGAAAAGACGGGGTAGGAAGCAAGGGGAACGATAATTGGAGAACGAGGGGACGGACGTGGCTGACGAGAGAAGGGTGGCTGAAGTGGAGAACGCGTAGCAATCGACGCCGCAAATTATCTGCAATTATCCCATCTATATTGCTCGTTGGTCTGGGTCCTCAACTCCAGACAGACAGACCGAATGTCAGATACCCACGTGCCACCCTTATTTCTGGTCCAAGAAAGATACCGTTCGATGCTCACTGTAACCTCGGGCGTGTGCGTCTCGAATAAAATGTACGCCAATTGGAAAATATATCCGTTTCGTTGGTAGGTGTCGACGGGAAGAGACTCGTCTGTCATCCAACTTTAACATCTTCGTTCGACGCGCAGCGATTTGTTTGTCGAATCAATAACTCGAGCGATATACGAGCGGATCAAGTTGTTCTATCGGCAAACCTGAACACGATTCTTATTTGAAATGAAATTTTCAATCGTTGTTGGGAAAAATTTGATATTCTCGCTAAGTTGTGATTGTTAACTCATTCGCTGCCAGGGACGAGTATACTCGGGAGTATTACTCGCAGTAGTAAAAATATTATAAGACGCGAAAGATATAGAAATTATTTTATATTTCTAATTTTTAATTTTTTCTACCGTTTATTTGCATTATTATAGTGAAAAATGTTACCATGGACATTACAAACCACGAAAAATATAGAAATTATTTTATATTTCTAATTTTTAATTTATTCTACCGTTTATTTTCATTATTTTATTCAGAGACATTACTAAAAATATTATAAAACACGAAAAATATAGAAATTATTCTATATTTCTAATTTTTAATATATTCTACCGTTTGTTTTCATTATTGTATTGAAAAATGTTACCAAGGACATTACAAACCACGAAAAATATAGAAGTTATATTATATTTCTAATTTTTAATATATTCTACCGTTTATTTTCATTATTATATTCACAAACGTTACCAAAAACATAACAAAACGCGAAAAATATAGAAATTATTTCATCTTTACAATTTTTAATATATTTTACCGTTTGTTTTCATTATTATATTGAAAAATGTTACCAAAGACATTACAAACCACGAAAAATATAGAAATTATTTCATCTTTACAATTTTTAATATATTCTACCATTTATTTGCATTATTAAAACTTATGTTAGAAATAACTGACTGACAATTTCCAATTTTATGCCAATAACTTTTTAATAATAGAATAACAAGACACAAACTTATAGTATAATTTTTGTTTAATTACATCTTTCAAAAACCCTAGTCATATATTACATCACACCATTGGTACAGCGCCTGGCTTCCGCGAAGACTTATTAAACTATTAAACGTTCGCGTATAGCTTCCTTCTACTATCTCGAGGGATGATAGTTTAACGAAGTTGATACATTGTGGTATAACAAAGTTAAACATTGGCCAGAACAATACAGAAGCGAATTACCAATTTATAAAGTTACACAAAGATGATAACATTTGTGACATTTAACAACGACCATAAATTATAAAATATTTTTAACACAAGTACTGCTAAAATGGTCAAAATGACCAATTCCTAACCTTTTACAAAATATCTTATAAATTTACAACAACGACTTTTGATTTTACAATTTCTTGTGATTTTCTGTTATAAATACAGATAAATATTCATCTATATTTTCTATTATATTTTTTTTTCATATACCTATGTATAGCTTTTATATAATAAAAATATAGATAGATAAATATTTATCTATATTTGCTATTATATATTTTTTTTTCTATACCTATGTATAGCTTTTATATAATATAAAATATAGATAGGTTAAATATGTATCTATATTTCCGATTATATTTTTTTTTCATATACCTATGTATAGCTTTTATATAGCTATGTATGCTATTATATATTTTTTTCTATACCTATGTATAGCTTTCCTATAATAAAAATATAGATAGATAAATATTTATCTATATTTCTTACTATATATTTTTTTCTATACTTATGAATCGCTTTCATATAAAAAAAATATTCATATACCGTACAAATAAGTAAACTATAATTATTACACAGACAGCGTTAAAAAATTCTATTTTAATTATGA
>SMSQ01019607.1:4992-17245 GCA_019453375.1 Ctenoplectra terminalis | reverse complement strand
GTTAATAAAACGCGTTGTGGTTCGGACAAAAATGTATATAAAAAACCTCGCGGCACTCTATTAATACTGTAATTTCTGTATGCGTGGAGGGGGATCGTTTCCCTTCAGTTGTTTTATAGCGTCTTTTGCATTGCGAACGCATTGACGAGTTACTATCCGAATAACGCGATTTTCACAGTGTTATTTATATTCTATTCAATTCCTGTATATGCATTTCTGAATTGTTTTCTTTTTCCGTCACGCAGTATCAGACTTTCGATCACACACTCTTTGCGTGCTCTTTTTGTGGATTCTGTATGAGTGGAGCTAGATCAGCTCAAAGTAAAATAAAATGTGATACGTGCCTAAAAATGGCTCACTGTAAATCATCTCTTCCTCGCTGATTTCCTGACTGACTCGCACGGACCGTGAAAAATTAACTGCAGAAAAGAAAAGGATGGTTTTGGAGACTCTCGCGATCTGTCGTTCGCAGCGACGAGGCGGCTGTTTACACACGCCACAATACCAATTTCAAAAAATACCTTATAAATGCACAATTTAGGAAAAAGTGTTTTGAACATAATATGACTGTTGACTCCCACAGTTTGCGTGGAGTCGAATATTTAGCATCGAGATGCCAACACGTTTTATAATAATAAATATAGGTGATATATTAAGTTCAGTTCAATAGTTCACAGTGCAGATGTGTACAGTGTTCAATAATCAGTTCTTAGTTCGTTGATTCCTAATTCTCCTCAAGTTCAATTCTAATTCACAAGTTCAATGTTCTTATCCACAAGTTCAATTCCAGTTCTATCCTAATTCACAAGCTCACAATCCCCAGTTCAAGTTCAGTTCAATTCTTATTCCAATTCTAATTCTAATTCACAAATTCAATGTTCTTATCTCATTCTCATCTTATCCTCCGTCTAATACTAGTTTCTTAATAGTAACAGTGACAGTCCTTAACACTAAACCTACCAAAGCGGTCAAAATGACCGGCTTGTAATTTCTCGTAGAAATTCTATAAATTTGCAATAATGCAATTTGGGGGATTTTTCGTGATTTCGTGTAAAAAATGTGGTTAAAGATTTGTTTTCCTTACGTTATGTATTTTTTTAAAATACCTATCATTTTTATTTCTCAGGGTACAATTAGATCCAATTTAATCGCCGGTAGGTTTAGTGTTAAGTACTAGTATTTTTTAAAAATACCTATTATTTTTATTTCTCAGGGTACAATTAGATCCAATTTAATCGCCGGTAGGTTTAGTGTTAACCCTTTCGCGGCGGAGCGCTCGAAGCAGCCGGCGCGACGGTAGAAGATCGAACGTCGCCCATTTGTCCATGATCGGGGCAGAATTTACGGATAATTATATTCGATTATATAAAACATCTCTGGACAAGAAGCGTGTACTGCTAGCGCGTCGAGAACAATCGACTGAAGGGACATTATTGGGCAGATGTTGATAACAATGAACGGCGCCAAAAGGCGCTGTCCGCTCGAAGCGAGCATCTATAGCTGAGCGCCAAAAGGCGCTGTTAGCCGCGAAAGGGTTAAGTACTAGATACCCTCGTTAGGCGTGTCGCCGCCAAGAGGGTGGGAGGCATGCTATGTCCAATAGTCAAAAATTCTGGTGTCAAGAGAGGTGGTCAATGTCACGCGCTCAGAGTTCGTGCGTCAGTCCTAAATCAGGTAGGTTCAGAAGGAACTGTGTCAGAAGGTAGGAGCTGAAGTACACGTGCGTCAGTTCTTGGTAAAGATTAGGATACGGCACTTTGCTATTGAGCAGAAATCGAAGAACATCGAAATATTAGCCAGTTTCTAGGTCGTAAACTAATAACATGCCAAATGTGAAAATGACCGTTCTCAAAAATAGTTAGGGTTCGTCCGTATCATAAATTAAGTCGTTAACTGTCCTTAGCAATGACTCTGATAATAGATAACCGAACTGTATAAAAGATTATCTCATGAATAATCATACGGTGGAAACAGGAATACAAATATTTAGATATAATCAAAATCCGGCATTTCATATGCACCAACCTAATAATAAAAAACTTTCAACACCGTACATTCAATACTACGTATACGGATTTAACTGATACATGCAATGCTGGAAATCCGGATGTTACTAATACAACCGTCTTCGCTTGCGCTAGTATCGCTCGTTAACTGTCGAGCGGCCGATGACCTTACAACGATATCAGCTTCAAGATTATAGGGTGTCCCGTGTAAAATTTTGACGTGAGAGCTACATGTTCTGGTACTACCGGCCACCTCACGGCGGTCTGAAATTAATCTAGCTCAAATTCAGCCCAAATCTACGTGAGTAACGATACTAGGTACGTCAAATGTGTTTAATTCCTTTATAGCGAGTGATTGGATTGTTTGGCCATCGAAATTAAAACTTAACTCACATTTGTGGAATACAAATACTCTTCCGTCTTACAACGGAATTCACTCATCGTTAGATATCAACACCCTTTCAGACAATTGAAGCATTCCATCAAAATAACATCCTCTTAATGACTTTATTAGCTATTGCCAACTCAAACGATAAAACGTCAAGTTAATTCGAATTTATTCCATAACCATTTATATTCTAAAATAAATAAAACTGCAAACAGTTTAAAAATTGAAAATAAGAAAAGAAATTGTTTCTAAAGCAATTCACGTTTCGTTGGAAAAACGAACGGATTAATTATAACCGCGTATATTGGTTATGTTAAGCTTGATTTCCTGACACTTGTACTTAAATATCTGTTACAAGCTTCTGCGTTAGCACAGATCGGGGAGATCTCCCCATTTTAAAGTAAGTCGGTGCCCGACCGATCGGGGAGATTTCCCATTTTGACTGTAGCAACGCGTTTCTCGTTTTCTGTCATTGTTAACTACCTTGACCTGGAGTTTTTCGTAATTGCTGACGGACTGCTACTGTGGACCACAACTAATTTTGAAGGCTCCTTAGGCTTTTCCAAGAGCGGTGGAAACCGAACATTTCCCTGTGGCGCGTGCGGTCGGCAAAGTGTTAAGAGTCTCTCTAGGTTTTTTCTGCGTTGCATATTTATACAAAAATTGGTAGCCAAGCGAAAATTGGCCAGCCAATCACGAACGAACCCTGCCCGGTGCTCTCGCACCCCCAGTTTACCTGATGCCTCGATCTGGAAGGGTTTTAGGGTTTTCCAAGATAGAGCGAGTAGGGAGGTGGCGAGCCAACGTTGAGGAACTCACTGATCGTACTAGTTGTTGGGTTTATGATGGACAATTGTTTGTCACATCGCGTTCAATATACATTAAGTTTTTTAACCCTTTCGCTTCGAGCGCCGGATATATCCGGCATCCACACGGCGACCTGTGCGTACGAGCGTCGAATATATCTGGCATCCACATTTAGGAAATATCATACAGAATTAAACTACTAATTTCTAAACATTAGTATACTAACTAATTTGTGTTACATTATTAATACTATTGTAGGGATTTTAGGTTGCAGACGGGTGTCTCTACAAATACTCAATAATGGACACTGTCTTAAGAACAAAAACTATTTATTAACTAATTACTATGCTCGTTCTTACAATGTTCGCTCTCTAATTCTTCTCTATACTCTCCTTACTCAACTCTCACTGCTCACTCCCTATCCTCTGACTAACCCTCGACTAACTCTCTCCGCATTTTCTCCATTCATTTATCCCTTCATTCTCTCTTCTTCTATTCTCAATCTCTTTCACTCTGCTCAGGCATTCTCAGAAACTCTTCGGTCACACGATATTCCCTGTCACTCGGTCCAAATACTCTTTTCTCGCACGTCTATCGCTCGGCCCAAGCACTCGTCTCTCGCACCTCTATCGCTCGGCCCAAACACTCGTCTCTCGCACTTCGATCACACTGTCCCAAATACTCTTTATTCACACCTCTATCGCTCGGCCCAAACACTCGTCTCTCGCATTTCGATCACACTGTCCCAAACACTCTTTATTCACACCTCTATCACTCCAGACTAAACATTCTCACCTCAGTCTTACCATTCCCACACTATTAAACGTTCAATTTTAAAGTCTTGTAAATATGTAAATAGCTAAGAATTTTTCAACTGTAATTAGTCTAATGTCTTTAGAGTAACTAATATAATTTTGTTTAACTGTTTTCATATTAAAAATGTGAGGAATACATGCTGTATTAGAGCAATAGTTGTTTTATTAAGCATAGTAATTATTTAAGACTTAAAAAATGTATATACAAAAACCCGTCCACTGTGCACATTTCTGGCGCGTGCTTCCGTACGGTGACGACACTTCGGCGGACCGGACTGCCGAAGCGAAAGGGTTAAAAAAGGTGGCCCGGTATAGTTGGCTTGAAAATAAGCAGGTATATTGCATTCCCATTATAAACCCAATCCTTGAAACCACTAGCAGTTACTCCAGAACTGACGAGCTATAACTACCATAGCAAAGCCGGTTGCATTAGTAACATCTGAATAGGCACCTTTTGATGCATTAGCCAAGTCTGTATACGCAGTATTCAATGTTCCTGCTGAAAGTTTCTCATTAACACTTTACCGACCGGTTCATTCGAGCGCGGATACATCGCTAACATCGGCTCGGTTTTGGCTATCGTGCGGAAATATAGGCGCTTATTCTTGCAACTCTGTCTTTAAATCAAAATTCGTGAGAATGCTTAATATTAGATTGTCCCAAAAGTTTCTTTCGTTTTATTAATAAGTAATGGATACACAATATTTTATGTTTTACGATATATTATTATTTTATACAGGATTCATTTTGCGCTATTTTTCCCTCCATTTCTCGTTTAACAAATACGGCTGAATGTTTATTTAAACATTGCTAGACGAAAGCATTGCGTGAAGATAACGGAAGGAACTTTCGAGACAACCTAATATATCGTTTCTTTTATTGTAGGGTAATTAAATTTGGTAAAGTTTTTAATTTTTAATTTTTAATTTAATTCAAGGAATGATAATATACATTGTTGCGCCTTGGTCTCCTTGGGACTCATCTTTTCTTTATTTACAAATTTATGACTAAGAACTATATTACAGCGTATGTATAAACTCGATTGTCATGTACAATTGTGATACCGGAAGACAAGAACCACGGTGCGCCCGCACTCGCTTTGTCAACACTTTTCCTTGGCACCCCTTCCGGTGGGCCTTGCGTTAGCGCTCGATTAAAGATTTGTTTCCACTGTTACCCTTGATCGGACGACAAGTTCAGTCCGATCTTAAAGGTTAATCCACAGTGTCGCAACAATATCTTAACAACTTTTTAAATAATTTGTAGCAAATTAAAAATCATTGTTATACATTATTAAAAACCTAAGAATAATTTTTGTACTAAAAAAACGTGTTACTTCAAGTGCACTCTCAATTCCATTCTTGCTCAAAGTTTGAATAAGTAATTAGTTCGAAGCGGTCATAGTAATTTTATCACCCACTGTATGTTAAAAATTTATATTGAAGATGGCGAATTTGACTTGTGAAGTTTCGGAAGGAACTGAGAATTTTTTCTTCGGAAATGAGGAAATTTCCAAGGTAGCGAATTTCTCGTGATGTCATTGACCACACCTGTCGATGCGTGACTTTACGGTTACCGTTCAGTCTTATGTAAATTAAGATAAAATTGGAGTAATATTACACTTTGTGGGTGTACACGTTTTTATTCTTATAAACAACCATTACTATAATAATATAACGAACTAAATAATGTAGAACAGTCTATAAAAAACAATAATGAAATATACGCAATCGCACTTCTTGGCATTTTTGGATGCGGAATAAGGCAAGCGCTATCGCGCTCCTTAGCAATTTTCGATTGAAAAACAACAAAGTGGCACTCGAACGGTTAAAAACGATTAGCAGTTACTCTTAAAAACAGGCACGCTTTTAATCCTAAATGCGTAATGAAATTCTTGTTGAAATTTTCAGATTTACCTTTTAAAAGGAAGAACGTGTACTAGTACTTTGTACAGTGGAAAAATTTTAAGCTACCGTTTTTACTACAAAAAACTGTTGCGTACGTATATCCTCCCTGCTTAATTGCGACGAATTATACAGTACCTCGTACGGCCGAATTAATCTTGTATGAGTAATTTGCGCGGGTCGAGGGTACTTCTGTTTCGAAAATCCTTATGTTTTAAAAATCTCTGTTCTCCCTTTCATTACGCCCTTGACGTGGGTTCTTTGTAGAAGAGGAACAGAGTCACTATGTCGGAAGCAGGTCCCCGTTTTGCCACCCCCGCGGGAAATCCCAGTTGGTTCGCTCGGTTCTCGAAATTGTTAGGTTGCGAGGTCGAGTTACCCCTCGCGAACTTCATGACTTATGTCGTGACAATTCGCTATTGACAATGTTAACACGTTGAATGCCGTGGGGGTTTTACAGGGTTTACTCGTGGCGCCGCGATGAGTTTTTTTATTATGCGATACATATAATGTTAAAATATTATCTACAACAGATAAATTACGGTGTATAATCGTGTTTGTTCAGACTTGCTGAACACCCTGTATAGACGTTCATCGCGTATAAGCAATTTATTTTATTTTCGCAGCGGTAATAAACTTGGGAGGCCATCGAGCACCTTAACTTTCTAATATATAGGTTTTACCAAAATTGTGCGGACCCTGGGAGCGCGTTGAACGAGCAGAGCGCCGTACGCAACGTGTTAATTCTGTCGATCTTTAGAAACCAGCGACGCCTAAACAAAAAGTCTGGTGCCGATCCGTAGAGACCGACATAGCGCTTAACGTGTTATTTTGTTACGGCCGAAGATTCGTTAATTGAGTTTAAAAAAAATATATATTTATTAAATTACACTATTAGTAAGAAAATATATGTCGTATTCATACACAGTGGTCTTTACAATTTGCAAATTGACAACTGATTGATTTCAATGCGTGGCTTCTCATTTTTTATAGGTGGATCTTATCTCCTGTTTTCGTTTCTGTTGCGTTTTTTGCATATTCTAGAACGTCTGTTGCATTCTGTCGCGTTTTATGTCTATTGGGTCGTGAGAATTTAACCCTTTCGTTACGAGTGCCGTATATATCCGGCATCCACACGACGACCTGTATGTACGGGTGCCGTATATATCCGGCAACTTGCATAAACGAGCGCCGTCTCTCGTCGGCAAAAAAGAATTTACTGCATCAGTAATGTATCTCTTGATTCTATCAACTCATATTGGATTAAACCTAATAAAAGTATATTTTTGATGTGAAAGACGTACTTGCAAACCCCGAAGACTACCGACACGCATTGTGCACACTTTTCGGCGCGGTGCTCCGTTCAGTAGCGTCACTCCGGCGGAACAGACTGCCGTAACGAAAGGGTTAAATGAAAATGAAACGACGAAAATGTTATTCCATAAATGTTAAATAATTTTATATCTTTCTGTTTGTGAATCGCAGGTGGATACGCCGGACAGCGTACTGCAAAGTGGATTGGGTTTAGGACCAGATATGGGACACACAATTCTACGATCTATGGTGGACCCGAGAGACTACGACCGATTAAGATACTTACAGATGAACGGTGGTCAGCCGAACAGCTTTGAGGAGACCATACATAGGGTATGATTTTCACGTCTAAGTAGATATTAGAAAATAATTTGTGAAGTCTAGAATAGAGCAGGTCCGAGATAGTACGACCAGTTTTTTGAAAAAAGACATTGTATTGTTTTTTTACATTTTTGTTGTTTCGGGCAAGTTAACACGTTCGTCGCCATGTCACCCATGTCTGGGTGACGGGTATGCTTCCGCGGCGACTCCGTCACCCATATCTGGGTGACGTTCTTTTTCATCAAGTTAACCCTCTGCACTCGTAAACTTTTTTTAAGATTGAAAGAATTATTGTGAAAACTTAAAGTGTTCTTTTGGAAAGCAAAACAGAAAATTATAAATGTTTACGATTCCTTATTTATTTGGTTAATTTACTTTTATCTTAAAATAAAAGGAGTGTTTGAATTGATGAAAATATAGAGTTTAATTAAAAATATAATCTCGGAAGAAAATTATGCGCCATAGCGGCACCAGCCGAGTGCAAAGGGTTAAATAGGATTTTACAAGTGATTTATAAAAATCCCATTTGTAACGCAAAAATTAAATGGAACAAGCACTGGAAAATACGAAATATACAAAATACAGATATTAAAAATATACACACTTATTAACCCTTTCACTACGGTGCTCTCAGAATTGAAAGACCACTTGGTATACTAATCGATACAGTTTTTGTCGATATAACAAAAATATACATAGAAAAATTGAAGTATACTGTTTAACGAATGATATACTGTTTAACACATGTGTAAGGGAGAGAAAAAGAGAGAGAGCTAGACGGAAGTAAAGCGGAAGGAAAAACGGAAAGACACTGAAGATGCGGAAGAATACGGAAGAACGGAAGTCACTGACACTCTGAAGACACTGACAGAATGATCAAGCTCTGTGGCGCGTGGGGATTATTTGGTTTTATTACAATAAATAAACAATAATAATAATAATATAACTTAAGTTTTCACTACTAGATAATACTCTTTACACTCTCTCTCCTCGCTGCTCTCTTTCCTCTCTGCTCTCTTGCCACACAATCTCTCGCGCCCCGAACATTCACTCGCTTAAACGTACATCCCTCAATCGCTCTATCTTTTTTCCACATATATTCCTTTTTCACTCGCACTCAAAATCTTCGCATTCATCCCTTCCAATCACGCAGTCACGTAAACTTCATTCTCACGGCCCAGTTTCTCGGTTTCAAACACACACTTGACATAACTCAGCCACTCTTCGCTAGCATTCTTTCGACCACCCAAGATTCGTCCACGGTCACACTTTTCCAAACATACCCGGATCATTCTCACTCGCAACCATAAATACATTCACACCACCACTTGAGAGGCCCATCTACTGGCGCCGTCCCGTCGCAGGTAGTGCCTGACTCTTACACATGTAAATGAAAATATAAATAATTGTATGATAAAACGTGTATGCACGCTTTTATCAGCTGCTTATTTAATTTTTAAAAACGTATATATACGCTCTTCGTAGCGAAAGGGTTAAGAGCCAAGTCCGGATACTTTTAAGCGATAGTGTATGTAGTACATATTTATAATTATTTTAATCGCTGAATATAACTTCTGAAGATAAAATTTACAAATATTTGTTATGTAATATATCTATGTTGTTCATAGTCTTAGATTATGATCTGAGATCGTATAAGATTTATTGCAAGTCTGCTCACAATTCAATTCCTTTAGCGGTAGTGTATGCAGAAATGTTTTACTTCCCATTTCTGCTTAACACTTGAACTACCGAACCAGTCAAAATGACTCAGTTCTTATAACAATTTTATAAATTTACAATGATATATTTTCGGGATTTTCTATAACTTTTTGTAAAAAAATATGTACAAAGAATTGTTACCCTTATTATAGATACTTTTTCAAACACCTACAATTTTGATTTCTTTGATACAAATAAGTCTACTTTAATCGCCGGTAGTTCTAGTGTTAACATCGGAAAAATCAGAGGAATCAGATTTAGATTAGTTTCATATTAACATATTATTTTACGATGCTATTCTATTTTACAAATACATGTGGGTAAAGATTAATTTGAAGCAAAAACGTGTGCTATTTTGTTTGCGACACACAATATACTCGATATAAAATTTTCATCAAAAGACAATTTTTTTCAGCATAAATATGTAAAAAGTGTGGGTTCGAGAAGCTCTCTCAGGAAGTTACGTGACAACTCGAGGCTCAGGAGTTCTAGGGTTAACTCATTATAATATAATGTAGCTTTTTTTTTTAATGAAAGAAGTAGAGAGTTACAGATTACAAGGATCGATTCACTATGTGTTTCTCTGTTGCTTTAATTGAAGATGGTTATGTCAAGTTCTTTCAACATTTTAATACATTTTTTAATATCTTTTCCAAAGTATTGGTCAATACAGTATATATATAGATATCTTTACTGGTTTCTATTTTTCAGCTGAAAGTTCAAGAGGCACTGAGGAAGAAGGAGCGATTTCATAAAGAACACGAAGAGGTGAGTGCAATTCAAATTAAACTTCACTCTTCCCTTTTTCCAATTTACTAATGAAATTTTGTTCGTACTGTACGAATGCCAAAGAAGAAAAGCGTAAATCCCCACGCCCACAAGGGAATTTAATAAATGAATGTTATAAATAGGATCAATTTGATGGTAAATTTTAACTTTCCTCTTAATTTTTACCGTTTTCACGAGACATAAAAATACTCTTGCCAAAATTTATGACATCATAAACGTATGTTTCTCCGGAAACGTTACACATTTTATTTTTGCAATTATTCTTTCCATGTATTTTTGATCCTCTAATACCAAAGTGAAGACTCCTAAGCACTATTAACACTTAGCCAATCGAATGGAGAGATCTCCCCGTTTTGAAATAAGTCGCTGAGTGATCGATTGGAGAAATCTTTACGTTTTGAAATAAATCGCTGCATGACTTAATTGGGAGATATTTCATCTTTTATTTAGCAACGCGCAGTCTATCATTTTGTTTCTTATTTATCTTTTGTTATTTAATCGTATTGAGTTCTAGTTGTACAGTTATTCGTGTCAAGCACGGTTGTCTAAATGTTAATCAACATTCTTTTCTTTGCACGCTAAAAAAAAAACTTAAATATTGAATTACGAATGTTATTTAATCAAATATAATACATAGGAATTACAACATTCCAAATTAAAATACAGAAGAAGTCATAAATGATCGAACGTTATGAAACTAAATTATGTTTCCCTAACTTTCCACTATACAAAAAAAAGAAAAAAATAACTGAAATATTGAATTATGAATTTCATTTAATCAAATATAATACATATGAATTATAACATTCCAAATTCAAATGCAGAAGAATTCATAAATGATCGAATGTTATGAAACTAAATTATGTTCCCCTAACTTTTCACCATACAATAAAAAAAAAATAACTTAAATATTGAATTATGAATTTTATTTAATCAAATATAATACATAGGAATTACAACATTCCAAGTTCAAATGCAGAAGTCATAAATGATCTAATGTTATGAAACAAAATTATGTTTCCCAAATTTTTCACCATACAATAAAAAAAAATAACTTAAATATTGAATTATGAATTTTATTTAATCAAATATAATATATAGGAATTACAACATTCCAAATTCAGATGCAGAAGAATTCATAAATGATCGAATGTTATGAAACTAAATTATGTTTCCCAAATTTTTCACTATACAAAAGAAAAAAAAAATATATCCAAAAAATCCCGAGATCCCTTTGAACACGAGGCCCCGGGAGCACGCTCGGTGCGCCTCCCCTTAAATCCACCGCTGAACCTTTCGAATTTTGTTAATTTAACTCTTTCGTTACAGCAGTTCCCTCCACCGGAATCCAGAATATATTACGTGCGTTCAAAATATGCTTTTAGTAGGATTAATCCAATACGGGTCAATAGAATCAAGAGATCTACAGGTACAGTAGAATCTTTTTGCCGACTATAATCGGCGCTCGTAACGAAAGGGTTAAATGCAGGAAGTGGTCCAAGGTAATTAGCTAAAATCAAGATGTTGTACTAAGCGGTTTATTTCAGACCATTCTATCTGTCAATGCGATCGAAGCCAACAGTGAACTATTCAGGACGATAGTCAAAATGGTACTGTAGGCTTAACTGATGAGCACTTAGGTCTCGTCTCTGTCACTAGCCAAGAGAGGCAGACCAAGCCATAAATCGACCCAAAATGCCTACATAAATTAAATATCAGTATTCTTTCTTGAGCTTGCTGGACACTGTTTGATATTCTCATAATAATTTCAATTTAACACTTGGCATGCGGACAACGTACTGTTACGTTTTTCGCAGTCTGTCACTGGAGCGCGGGTCACGTAAAAGTATTTACAGTCAACCCTCCTATAACGCGGTGAGTGCGTACCGCGTTATATGGAAACCGCGCTATAAGAAACTCGGATTTAACCGTAGAAACCAGGCTAATTCGTAGCGCGTTGTATGGAAACCGTCTACCGCGTTGTATGGAAACCGCGCTATAAGAAACTCACAATTAGTACAAATCACACTATTCGTACCGCGTTATATGGAGACCAAGAAATACAAAAGACAAGATTAAATTATAAATTATTTTTATTGAATTGAAGAGTTCATATAAGGAAATGATAAAAAAAGTGAAACAAAAAGTAAACAAAAGAATTGTTTTCCAACAAAAGCAAGAAAGGCTTTT
>SMSQ01019606.1:0-17782 GCA_019453375.1 Ctenoplectra terminalis | reverse complement strand
ATATAAAAAAATACGCAATGCAAGATAAACAAAGCTTTGCCTACTTTTTTAACAAAAAATCACGGAAAATTGCCTCTGAGATGCCATGGCGAATTTATAAAATTGCTGTAAAAAATTACGAGTGGCTCATTTTGACCACTTTGGTAGTTCTAGTGTTAATGTAAATGTCTTGCGCATCGCTTTCTTATTTGCGAACAATGTGAATAATATTACGTATAAATCTACAGAAATTTTATTTTATTTTATTTTTCATTTTCGATGAAGTAAAAAAATGCAAATTTAACTATTAATTTTTTCGTTAAAAATCATACTGAAAGGTATATAAAAAAATATGCAAAGCAAGATAAACAAAGCTTTGTCTACTTTTTAAACAGAAAATCACGGAAAATTGCCTCTGAGATGCCATGGCGAATTTATAAAATTGCTGTAAAAAATTACGAATGGCTCATTTTGACCACTTTGGTAGTTCTAGTGTTAATGTAAGTATCTTGCGCATCGCTTTCTTATTTGTGAACAATGTGAACAGTATTACGTATAAATGTACAGAAATTTTATTTTATTTTTTATTTTCGATGAAGTAAAAACATGCAAATTTAACTATTAATTTTTTCCTTACATTAATTTCTTATCACAGTGACAATTTACAAAAACACACCAATGGACAAAGGAAGTTGAGAACATTAAACGAATCAGGGTTGAAACTATCTCTTACAATTTTATATGAAGTATTACATGTAGCGTTTTACGAATAGAGATTTGCTGAAACGTAAACACGTATATCTGTTTCCTTTTCGCATTACATCACATGCACATTAAGCTCAGATTAAAGCTACCAATTATACAGTACCTATTTACACACAAAGAACTATAAACCATTTAATTTGCTTAATTTTTCAGCGCTACGTAAAATCTCCCACACTACTTATTATTAATCATGAGATTTAATTTTAATTAAAATATACGTATGTTATCATTACACAGACTTTTAAGTAAAACGAAAAATTAGTGTAATCTATAAAGATTGTATTTCAAATATTGAGTAAAAACATTTTTACATACATTTTTACTAACAGCGATTCAGGCGAATTTCAATTTATAACAAATGCTTCGTTTCATTTTTTATTATTTAGGTAACAACGATTTTAAGTAAAACAGATAGTTTAAAAATTATAAAAATCGTTAAAATAGTTAGAATTATATTTACAGCGGCTATAATTTTGCGATCCATTGAAAATTTAACGCGACTCAATAAATTGAGAAACGCTGATCCAACAGAGACTTCTGCAAATTATTTGTCTTTTTTATTACGTTGAAAATCTTTCCACTACTATCGCACACAGAATCTGCTCGACAAATTAAAGAAGCATAAGCGGATCTTAATACGTTTCCACTTTTTAATTTTTCTGATAGAACTGATAAAAGATAACACGATCGACGAAAAACAGATAATACTGTGTTACTACCAGAGTACACGTACACACGGACAGAAACGATCAGTAATCGAATGACAGGATAGCTAACAATAAGTCGTGTTCAATTATACGCGTATATGTATACGTGTAACTGATGAATTTTCAAAACCAATTTTTTTTTTTTTTTCTAATAGAGCCTCCTACGAAAAAATTTCATACATTTTTTTTTTTTTGCTTTTTTTTGCAATTATTCGTTTCTTTTTTTTTTGCAGATCGATTAATTTCGATCGATGATCATTCCGTTTACCTTTGTAGCGCGAATTGTGACCCGGTCTGTATATTTTACGTTAATCGTTCAAAATATACGTTTCCGACGTAAAATATCAAATATCTCGAGAAGTATTAACCCTTTGCACTTGGCTGGCGCCGCTATGGCGACATGCATAATTTTCTTCAAAGATTATGCTTTTAACCCCTTGGCTTACGATTTCTTCAATCTTCATACATACTAGCGATAGTTATTCACGTCTTTGACACTCTCTCAAACGCAAAGTATCGAAATATCACACGTATTTTGTATTTGCTAATTTTCAATATTGTAAATTTAAATTACAGTCGAAGCTAAAATTGAACTTTATCATAAATACTGTGTGTTTTTATTGTACTTTATCCAGAATCGGCGCCACGAGTGTGACTCGTGGTTACAGGGCAAAGGGTTAATTAGATTCTATATTTTCATCGAATCAAACGCTTCTTTTATCTTAAAATAAAAGAAAATTATCCAAATAAATAAGAAATCTGTTAGAATAGGATTCAAATTAGGCGGGCAAAACAACCAACACATTCTTATGTTTCGTCGTCCTTTGTCTCACGTATTGCGAACCGCTCTTACTTCCGGGCGATCCTTCGACGAGTACAGCACGTGTATCGAATCCGTAACTTATTATCTTTCATAATTGTTATAATTAAGTTCTTGTGTGCAATTTTATAATAAACAAATTATCATAATCCTTAATAAAATCGTAAACATTTATAATTTTCTTATTTTTTTTTCCAAAAGAACACTTTAAGTTCTCGCTTAAAACTGTTAAAATACGCGCCGTTTATTAAAAAGAAAACACGGCTGACATCGGCCATAGGCGAGTTGCCTGACATCTGTGTGCTCTCTCTCTCTCTCTCTCTCTCTCTCTCTCTCTCTCTCTCTCTGATAGATTCGTCTAGTATTCTTTCTATTCACACGGAAAACTCATTAAGTAGACACGATAAAATTATCGCTCTTAATCTTCTTTTCTGTTCTCTCTGATATTTCTTTGAATTCGAAAGGGAAAGGTAACTGTTTATAATTTATGTAAAAGGAATCCTATTCAGAATATATATGTATATGTAGGATCATGCGGACCATCAAATGACAAAACACCCCCTGGTATTTTGAAAAGTGAATATATTTAATAATGAAGAAATAAGAGACAAAACAGAGATATTATAAAGACGCCTTCGAAACGCACTTCTCCACGTCTCGACGAGAACTAACGATTATTCGTGCTTCTCGAAAGTCGTCAGCACGACTACAATGTATCGTCTTTTTGACGCTATGACGTCGTTCGGGCCGCCTGGACCCGTCGCCAGACAACAAACGCGGCCGCCGAACCTACATATATGTAAAGAAAGTATACTTTCTTTAATGGGTATTTGTATTTGCCGCGCTTCTTATACCGCGCGCGCCAACTGTTTATAGGATAATATAACAGAGCACGTGTGCACAATAATATAGAAAGAGAAATAGAATTTATAATATTTAAGAGTAAAAAGGAAAAAGAAATAGTGATTGTAAATGAAGAAGAGATAATAATAGGCTTTAACTGTCGTTTCTTAATTTACAGGTAAGCGTGCAAATATTGTAAATAACCATTGTAATTAGTGAATAAAATTTTTCTTAATTTACAGAGAAACAAATTCTAGCCTATTACTAATCCCGACCCATTATAGTGTTTTTGTCTTATATACAAGGTGTTCCAGAAAGGGTGTAAGTCCCTTTAATGGGTTGTTCCTGGGGTGATTCTAAACAACTTTTTCCTTTGCGAAAATGTCAAATTCGGCTTTGTTAACGAGCTATTAACGAAAAACAGTGACCAATCACAGAGCGAGTAAGACGGCTGGGCGTCAGCGGGAGCGTTGGATTCCACGTCGCGCTTGTGTTTCTACGAGCAACTCAGGATATATCGAAGCGACTGTCGACGAATGTTAAACACAAGTTATATCGAATAAACTAATTAATTGTTATTCGTGTGGAACAAATAAATTGAGTTTATTCGATATTCCAAATGGATAATGAACAAATCAACGAAAAGTAATTGAAATTTATTAACGAATAGAATGTAATTCTCTTTTCTAATAAAAATTTATTGAAATAACATCAAACACTGTTATTAATCGTAAATCTTAAACATAGTTCTTTAATAGTGTTTAACACTGTCGTTTAATTTTATGTTTATTGCTTCAATACGATATTTAATAATAATATTAATTATAAATATTTAATAATGCGTAATAATCGTTTAATAGTTTCGCTGAAATGATTTTTTATGAAGAGTTTGAAGAACACAGCCAGGAATAAGTTACAAGCCTCGTTAAATTAGAAAAGAATAATCGAAAATTTAAATTAAACTCACCCAATCAACAAAAGATTCACCTGCTGCTTGGAAATACGTATCACTGTGTCACATATATGTATATATATAATCATATTAAATAAAATATACATAAATTTCATTTCGACCGATCAAGTGGATCCACATAAGCTAATCACTTGCCGCAACAAAAACCTACCAAGGAAAGTGTACGGTTTGTTCGTTAGATAAAATTCTAATGGCAAATAGCAATTTTTATCGGAAAAGTATCATCTGTTTATTACTAAACAGAAAAGATTGAAAAACCCTGCTCCATATAATCAGTCGTCGCTGATCATAGTACTGTTCTATCTTGTTTCCCCTGATAATATTCTTTACCGAAGAACGTCAAGAAACGATAAATTAATTAAGGTAATGATAATTTCCCTTGGAGTACATAGTTTCACCTAAGTTTATAGCGCATATCGAAAGCTGTTATATTAACGCCAGAATTACAGCTCATTCCTAAACACCCTAATTTACGTTACCATCGTCTGTCTCGCCGGTATTAAAACCGTCCAAGTTGTAGGCAAACCACTAATACGATAGGTGTTTTAAGTGCGAGTCAGGCTTCGATCGTTGCTGAATGGCTTCCGTTTGCACCGCTTTAAGAGCTTAAAACCCACAACGCCTTGAAAAGGGGGAAAATCGTCTGGTGGGATATTTTTTTTTTTTTCCTTTTTTTCTTTCTTTTTTTTGAACAGGAAACGAGAAAAACACAGAGAACGAGGCCGTACCATACAGGATGAGAAACGGCGTAGCGAAACGAGGTCAAACCGCGAGGCCGAGAGAATTTCTTTTATCGCTCTTCCTTTGAAAATATTATGTACTCCCGTTCGTATAGTACCTACGCACTTTGAATCCTGAGTTTAAATAGCATTGAAACCTCAAGTTTGCACAGCCTTGGATAGTCCACAACCTTAGATACAGCGGGCAAGTAAATTAAAAATATATTGCTTCTAACTTGGAATTAATTTCGCGAAAAGGTAATCGAATTCATTTCTTCGTGAAACAATAAGGAAGTATGTTATATTCAATGGCGGGTCGTGGCTTGAAACTGTGGGGGTGCTGCAACTTTCGAAATGCACGTATACACTATTGCTCGTAAGTATTCGGACACTGATAAATTTGTCAATTTGATCGATTTCTATTGATTTCAGTACGTAAATGTTACCGAAATATGTAAATTAATGACAATTTAGTGACTGGAAGTAATATTTACTACCTTCTTAAGGAATCGATAGATTGTTCATTGAAATTATCTATTAATAAAAATTTGTCAATAGTGTATTAAAATGAAATACGCGATTCGTAAAAGGACACTGCTTGAATTAAGCATAGTAGAAGAATATATGATTTTGTTGCTTAATTGTTATCGTTACAGTTATGTGTAGCAGAATATTGTTACAGAATAAAATTGAATATTGTGAATAAATTACCGAGCTAATATGCAATAAAAATGACATTAAAGTCTGTAAGTGTCGAATCTTATGGAACTTGTCAACTTGATCGATTTCTATTTATTTCAGTACACAGATGTTACCAAAACATGTAAATTAATGACAATTTAGTGACTGGAAGTAATATTTACTACCTTCTTAAGGAATCGATAGATTGTTCATTGAAATTATCTATTGATAAAAATTTCTCAATAGTGTATTAAAATGAAATACACGATTCATACAAAGACGCTATTTAAATTAACCATGGTGGAAGAACGTCATTATTTAATCGATAGCTTAGCAATTAACACGTTAAACGCCAAGCCGATTTTGGTCGACTTTCCTGCAAAGAAAAATGGTAACTTTGTTTAATGCGATTTAATAGAACTCGTTAATGAATTATAAGGTATTATTTTTGGAAATTGATACTGTCAGTCTTTGGAAACCAATGACGCCTAAACAAAAATTTCAGCGTTGGTTCGTAGAGAACGGCGTAGGCGCTGAACGTGTTAAATAATCAAAATATGAAAAACTTTTCAAATAACAAAACAGTTCCATAAGGTTCGACACTTACAGACTTTAATGTCAATTTTATTGCATATTAGCTCGGTAATTCATTTACAGTATTCAATTTTATCCTGTTATAATATTCTGCTACACATAACTGTAACGATAACAATTAAGCAACAAAATCATATATTCTTCTGCTATGTTTAACACTAGAACTACCAAAGTGGTCAAAATGACCCGTTTGTAATTTTTCACTGAAATTTTATAAATTAATTGCGGTGTCTTTAGGGAGATTTTCCGTTAAAAATGATTTTCTGTTAAAAATATAGATAAACCTTTATCTTTGTTGCCTTACATATTATTTTATATACCTTCCACTCTGATTTCTTTGATAGAAATAAGCATATTTTGATCGCCGGTAGTTCCAGTGTTAATTCAAGCAGTGTCCTTTTACGAATCGTGTATTTAATTTTAATACAATATTGGCAAATTTTTATCAATAGATAATGTTGAGGAGGTTACGTGGAAGAGTGTTTAAATAATTATGTTTAAGACACGGTGGAAGAAAAGTATATATTTAGATAGTCTTAGGAGGATCTGTATAAGACGGGCGTACGGTTAGAACTAAGGAGAAAAAAAACAAGTCAGCGCGTACATTCGTACCTGGGGTGTTCGCAGGCATCCCCAAACCCTAATTGATGGTCATACCCTAGAGTGAAGGCCACTAAGAAAAAGTCCGTTATTTTAGTTTTTCTTTCAGGAATGTAGAGTTTATACAAACTCGTGCAAAACATGGGTGCCTTCCTTTAACAGATAATTACAATTTTCAATGCGTCGATTCCTTAAGAGGGGAGGGTCAAGTAAAATGAAAAATTTTGACATTTTTTTTTTGCTTAGAAAATTAGTTTACGATCTAGAGAATATGCTCCGACAATTTCAATTAGAAATTCGAAGTCTAAGTGTACCTACAGAGTCATTAAAGTAACGCGCTACGAATGGTGCGGGGCGCACGTACACGACCGCGTGCATGAGTGGTTTATTTTTCGGTCCCTTGGTACAATGTAGCTTACAATTAGCTATTTTTATTATTTTCACAATGCCACGATTTATAAGATATATCAATTGTTTGCGTTTTCGTAACGACATTTTTCGAAAAGGTAGCGTCCCTAAGCAAATAGCAAAACGCCTGGTATCGGTAACTAACTTTAAATAAGATGTAAGTTTCTTGAAAGACTATGTTTCGTTCTGAAAACTTTAAACGCGTTTTTCTCAAAATGCTAAATTTTGCACGCCGTGCAATGTAGCTTACTGATTTCTCAACCGATTGTTATATAATTTTACTCAAACATTCCTTAATATATTCTTATTTGCATGAACCTAAAGGTTTAAAAAAAAAAATTGAAATAAACAATGTTTTTAACCATTTTAAAGAAAAAAATCTGGTGACTTTTCTTTTAAATAGCGTAGAATTTTTAATTTTTGATTTTTCCTTTTAAATTTAGGTTCATGCAAAGCGTATTATTATATTTTAACGAAAAATTCTTAGATTTTTTATTTCGGATAATTAGCAGCTTCAACTTCAAGCAGCTGCAGCTCACTTATTTATAAATATTTTTACATAAAAAAATTTATATAGGTTGTCTAAATGCTACACGATAACATCTACTTATTTCTAAATAAATAAATCTTATACTCTCTCCAAAAAAAATTCGAGAAGAAACGCTTGTACACTTGACCCTCCCCCCTTTAAGAAGGTAGTAAATATTACTTTCAATCATTAAATTGTTATTAATTCACATGTTTCGGTAACATTTCCGTACCATCACTAGAAAGTGTCCGGATACTTTTGAGCAGTAGTGTACACTGTAAATACAGTATATGCGTGTTCGGATGAAATATAAAAATCATGGTGAACGTTAAAGAAAAATTAAACGCGAAGAAACATTATTTTGAGTACGAACAGTGGAACTGCGCGATGGACACTGCCGCATTACGCTAATAGCTCGCATCTCACTATGACGTGCATAATATGTTTGCGCGCGTAGCAACATCTTCCTAAGTGCTGCAACATGGATTTTTATTATTTTTATTATTTTTTATACAAAATAATTGTATAGGATTGTTGATGATAAAATTACGTATCGCGGTCAAATAAAAATAAAATAATAAACATGTTTATATATAGAAAGAAATTGAAGGTGTTGCGCGGACCGCCTCTGGTTATATCATTAAGAAATACATCGTGTTATTGTGTAGCAAAATTGTAGTTAGTAATTCATGTACCGAAGCAGCGTTTCTCGTAAAATCGAACGACTATGGCGAACAAAGGTATGCTTTGACACAAAAGTTAACGAGACAGACCAGTATAATGAGTTCGATTGAAATCTTGCATAAAAGCAACAAAAACTAGAGTAAACAGTTACAGGGACAAAGATGCAATTAATCGGATGATAAGCACACAATTAAAAAATGATAAAAGTGTACGCACGCTATCAGAGCAAAAATTGATAAGTACGGGTACATTTATGTTCAAGGTTTATGCTTTATCTTACAGACTACGCGTAATACAGAGTACCAGAGGTATTTTAACCTCTTGAAGGACACTGTCGCATATGTGTACATTTAGTTCTTCAATCTGTTTATATCCAACGGTCACAGGTATTCGTGGATGTTATTTTTTTGAATTCAGTTTTATTGTTTTTTCACATTCTTGCATTTTTTCAATAGCCATCCGTTTGGAACGAATAAAATGTAATTAAAGGAAAACTTAGATCATTCTTTGTTAACTTTGAAAGTAAATTGTCCTTGACAAGTTTAAATCATAAATAAATATATTTAACAAGAAAATATTTTGGAAACTGCACTTCTTAATAAATCTCAAAAATCGTCTCGAAGAGTTAAAATTATAAATAAATGTATTAAAAAAAAATATATATATATATATATAGGAAACTGCACTTCTTAATAAATCTTCTCAAAAATCGTCTCGAAGGGTTTAAATTATAAATAAATATATTTAAAAAATATATATATTTAGGAAACTGCATTTCTTAATAAATCTTCTCAAAAATCGTCTCGAAGGGTTTAAATTATAAATAAATATATTAAAAAAAATATATATTTAGGAAACTGCATTTCTTAATAAATCTTCTCAAAAATCGTCTCGAAGAGTTTAAATTATAAATAAATATATTTAAAAAAAAAAAAAAATATGGAGGAAACTGCAATTTTAATAAGATGACAATATACTAACAACTCTAAACGAACAATCACTTTTACGACGACGCTTCGCATAAGCATAGCCGCCGCCCTTAAATCTTCCGTACGAGGATTATCATATCGGATATTTTTACCAACTGTTTTAATTTTCCCGACTCAAAAAACCATTTACCACGTGTAATACAAGTAAATTAACAAAATATTATGCATGAAAACCAATGATGCATGCAGAAAGCAGGTCCGTTATGAATCGTGAGACTTCAAACGTAATAATATGCATGTATTTATAAGGGTGAAACTAAAAATTCCAATTAATCCGTATTTTTTGTTTATACCTATAGCTTGTGTGTAGAAATTTTTATGAAAACACTTCAATCTTTTATAAAAGAAATTTGCAAATTAATATTAATTTGTAAAAAATTGCACGAACAAACGAATTTTTTGAAAATTCGTTTTCACCATATAATTGGTCTTTCAAAACCACGCAATTTGTATTTTGAATTTTTTTCTCTACGCCAAATAGTTTTCGAGATATTCGCAAAAATGTGATTTTCAACCCAACTTTGGGGGCTGCTTTCACCCCTTCATCATGAATGATTGCAGACAAAAAAAAATACGTGTCAAATATTTTTTCGAATTCTATAATGTAAGAAAACGTTAGACAACCGTGTTATACATTATCGACATGTGCCTATACATGTGAGGATCGTGGGTGTGTGCGCGACGCACGTTTGTGCGTTTCTCATTTGTTTCAGAGATGGGTGATTTGTGCAGTCTCCTTTGTGCCACCAAATGAAACGCACGCATATACTTTGTACATTTTACATAATATAATTAAGTGTGATAATATATATACGATTTATTATCCCGAATCTTCTGTCATATAATATATCAAAATTTCATCAAAGCCGACGTGCGTTATTTGGGTGATGTTCTTTTTAAATCATCTCACAAGTAATGCGAGTATTCTAAAAAATTAAAAATAAAATACAGCAGTATATTAAAATAAGGACAGAAATGATTGATAGACTAATGGAAAACTTTCTGGAAAATAGAGAAAAGTGTATTAATGATAAATCTTTATAAATGAACTTACTTTATATTACGATTTTCGAAAAGAGAAAACTACTCGCATTATTTATAGGATGACCTGATAAATTAAACGCTTTGAATCGTTAACAAGGAAGAGCTGTGACTCGTATCTATTTTTATAAATAATTAGAAAAATCTGCAGAGGTTTGGCAATTATTTTTCGCTATATTAAAGTATTTGTCGAATTTATTTCATTCTTAACACTTTATCAACCGGTTCATTCCAGCGCGGATATATCGCTAACACCAGCTCGGTGTTGGCTATCGTGCGCAAATATAAGCGCTTATTGTTGTAACTCTGTTTTTAAATCGAAATTCGTGAGAATGCTTAGTATATCGTTTCTTTTATTGTAGGCTAATTAAATTTAATAAAATGTTTAATTTCCATAATGTTAATATTAAGCAGCAAGCGATAGATAAACGTTGGCTGTAAAAAGCCGATTAATAGGCTCCCGGTCGATGAGCGTTGGTTGCAAAAAGCCGATTAATAGGCTCCCGGTTGTTAAAGTGTTAAGTGTTTTGATCTTATTTTCGACTGATTTCAAAAGTGCACTTAATGATTTATTAAGAGATTATGATAATCAGTAGATACGTTATATGAAAAAACGTATTAACAGTATCTATTTACATTATGATTCGAAGATTATTGTCGGTTATTTTCAGCTTTATATCTAACTGTAAACAAAAGTTTACGCGAATACGTGTTAAAACACGAATGTAGAAAGAAAAACTAACATGTACACGACTGTGCTCTCAACTATTCATAAACTTTCTTTTTATTCATAAACTATTCATAAACTAGCATTTAATTTTTGTCTAAAGGGAACAGAATAGTGGCATTTAATTACAAAAAAAAGAGAAAAAAAATACCAGACAAGACTGAAACTCTAAAAGCACGAAAAAAGCTACTGTGAGTGCAACTAATGGAAACATGGGTTACTTAACCCTGTTAAATGAAGTTTACTTTTACATAAATACTGTACTTGTTGAATGTTCCTTTATCAGATTTAGTATAATTAATTCTTGTGTTTACTTCTTTAATCCTGTATATCTTATAAGTCTAAAACATTTCAAAATAAACAAAAATTTTAAACGATGTGAATATGTTGTGTAAGCGAGAAAGTCAGCATAGTTAACACTAGAACAACTAAAGTGATCAAAATAACTCGTTTGTAATTTTTCACAGAAATTTGATAAATTTAGAGTAGATCGAGACGAATCGAATCCAAATAAGAATTCAACCAAGTGATTTTTATTTAAAAGAAAATTTTCTTATTATTAATGTTGAAATTAAATGGCATTTCTAATCAAGAAATACCAACATTACAAATAGACGATCTCTTCCTCGTGTTCGGGTTAGAGCGTCCATCCATTGCAAATACCAAAAAATGTAGCTTATACAAAATACAGTAGAAGAAAAAATTAGTCGATATGTTGCTTTTCTTCAATTTCCCACAAAAATCACAAATGTTTCCATGCTTAGAGCATTCATTATTAATGAATATAAAATTTATAAGAAATATAACAAAAAATTAAATTTTATTATTTATAAAAAAACCTAATTAATTTAGAAAAAAATAGTAATTAAATTATAATAGCTATTAAATAATTGGTGTAATTAGAATATTAACTTACAATTAAAATATGGTATAGTAATTAAAATAGTTTAATTAACACATGATACTCTGATTTAACACTAGAACTACCGAAGTGGTCAAAACGACTGGTTTGCAATTTCTCATATAAATTCTATAAATTTACAGCGATGCATTTTAAAGAATTTATTGTGTTTTTCCGTAACGAATATCAATAAAGATTTATTCCCCTTGCGTCTTACATTTTTTTCAAATGGTTATCATTTGGAATTCTTTGGTTGAAGTAGGTATACTTTAATCGTCGGTAGTTCTAGTGTTAAATATCGTAGATTTATACCCAGAAATCATGTGATAATTAAATTATTATAATTATCTACAGATAGCTTACACATTTAACACAATCCTTGTTTTCGGAGGTTTCGAAATAGTTTTTTTTTTTAGTTTTACTTTCTAGTTCGCACAAAACTTACGATTTTGCGACAATTGTCAATACGAGAATAATAATTAGCCGATTTATTTGTTTTACTTTGAGATATCAATACTTGCCGATCTCTGCCGGTGATCGAACTATCCCGGACTTAACCTACTTCAATCATTTATAATTCTAGTGTTAAAAGCAACCCAAACACGTAGCGTGTCCAAGTCTACCTTGCAAGATCGCGTTGCTAAATAAAGAATAAATCAGGATTTTCAATGTTACCGTTGTTAGTTTAGAACAGGTGCAATATCCGATAGTGAATACAGTTTTGCGTACACAGGCTGACAGACACGCAAGTTATTCAAGGTCAACGTATGCTACACATATCTTATCTGTCATTTTATTTAAAAGAGTTAACTAACATAAAAGATCATTTGAAATCAATTTAGCTTAACATAAAATAAAATATCTTAACATAAAATAAAATTGTAATAAAATATCTTAACATAAAATAAAATTTTAATGAAGTTTTAAAATAAAACTTCATAAAATAAAATAAAATTTTCTGTAAAGTTACTTTTACGATGAAAATGATATATCGTTTAAAATTGTTACTTTTTATCCGTCATTCCAAATAAAATTTGTCCACATCTGGTATCTTGTGATGGATATATTTACAATATTAATGTCATTTTTATTTAATTTTAATTTTTATTTTAGAATATTAATTGTAACATAAAAATTGCTTGAAATGATCTATATTCTGCTGACGTTAACAATCATATTCTTAATTACCAACTCCTTATCCGGTAATTAGAAACGGTTGTGAACCTAATTTAATTCGTTCCCTTTTTCACCTTAATACAGTACGGCACGCGTCTTTTTACGAGAACTAACTTCAAAAGAGAAAACTAAAATTATGTCAATTATCAAAATTACTCTGGTTTTTTTTTATATAATTTCACGATTGTATCCTATGGCTTTCACTCATATGAAATTCTGCGTGTTGCAGCGCGCATAAATCAACCGATTTTCTATTCCTTTTATTTACATATAATAGTTCGTGTTTATCGTATCTACTGGCACTGATTTTGGCGTGTCTCATTATTATTAAAATATACTATGTTATAGGATTTGAGGCATACAATTCACGTATTTTATTCACATACAGCCATAAATTATTTAAAAGTTCTGAAATTCAATTTTTCTTTTAGATTTTTTTTTTTATTATTATCATGCGTTTAGGGTCGCATCAACTTCTTGATTATTAGCGACCATAGTCAGTGATTCTACACGTATAATTCATAAAAGAGACTCAGTCTCTGTGCAAATTCTATTGCTTTCTTGAAGTTTTCTTCCTTTTTCAATATTTCCTTAATTGAGTTACACTATTTTGTGATAAAGCAAAATATAATGTCAATATAAATTAATATAAATAAATATAAATCAATATAAATCAATATAAATCATTCGTTGCATAATTTTTTTTAATTTTAAAAGAAAATGCACGAACTCTCACAAATGACAATAATAATAACAAGAAATCAGCAATGATAAAGTTTTTTTTAATAGTAAATTAATGGTAATTACAACACAAAGAATTTAAAATAAACAGTATGTTGCATTCTTGCAACACGATGAAACGAAGGAATAAAGCATATTTAATAAAATAAAAAATTTATAAATACAGTCCCTAGTCATCGAATAAGACTTTTATGGCTATAACGTTATGTCTTATGGAAAACTGTCTTTGGTCGTTCAAATTATTACTAAATACGTTGATAACGATGTATACATAGCAACTGATTCGTTACTATCGTGACAATAATCAAACTCTGTGAGTGATGAGCGATTCCAAAACCAAAAACATCCCTTTGCTCCCATGGCCAGGCAATTCTTCCGACTCGAGTGCCATAGAAAATATCTGGAACCTACTCGAAAGACTAGTTTACAGCTCTTCAAGCACCACATTATCCGAGTTGAAAACAAAAACTACAGATATTTGAGAAAATAATGAAGATACGAAGCATATGATCGGATACAGCGATCCTAATTCGATGGCCAGAGACTGTAAAATCATAACATGTACTTTATTAAAAGATTGAATTCGAACCATGTACTTAACAAAAATCTAATTTATCGTATTTTAACAAAGACAAGAATTTTCCGGGCTGCGTTGTCATAAAAGTTGAGAAACACTGCTGTAAGCGGCGGAAAAACGGAAAGCAATAAACGAAAATGAATTACAGGGTAAATTTAAACCCTGGACAAGTTTCCGTCACAAGAAATGTATTCTGGTGATTTTTTACAGCTAACACATTTATGTTGTTGTAAAAGAAGCGGAAAGAATAAATTTACTTTAAGAAATGCAAATTCTTTATATCTCTCATGCAACGTTATTTTGAAATTACACACACGACAAGCTTAATAATGTGCAAAATTGATTACACGGTAGAAATAATAAAAAGAAATTCTAAAATTTAACATCTCATCATATTTGTTAGATGTTTGAACTTTTAACACGTTTCGTGCCAAGAGGAAGGCAAGTGTTTCAACGGTATTTAAAATCCACGCGAAAAAGTAATATTAGAATACTCAACTAGGAAAAGTAGCACGTGTGCTAAATTTTTGACGTTTTAATCATTTCTCGCGCCTCTCTTATCTCAACACTATCGCAAACAATATTTGTGTTCGCCTGATGAAAGTTTTATTTTCACCGATTATCGCGAGCCATTGATGGCCCACGCGGCAATCAACGTGCTAATAAACGAATACACTCGAGTAAATATTTTGTAAAGTCACGTGTTTATTTTCCTCATAAATTCCAAGAATTGAAAATGCAAACGATGTTGGACGTCCGGATGTCCGTTATTTCTCAAACGAAACACGTAAGATGAAATTCGCAATGATATTCCAACAAATTACTCCTGATACTCACGCAACAATTGAAAACTATGTAGCATAACGTTAGGTATTTGTAAAATGAATTCTACAAATGTGTTCTACTCGCTGCTCTCACGAAACGTAATAAAACTAACCGTGTTGATTGAAAACAATGCAGTTTGTTGTAAGTAGAAAAATTGCCGACAAGCGAACATACGGCTACGCTACATTATAATTTGTAATTCGAACTTGTTAAACCGTGAAACTATATTTTATAGCAATTATACAGTAACACAAGAAACTAAGGTCACTAACATAAAACATGACCTGGGAAAAATAAAATTGAAACAGTATGTTCTATTTTTCTCGTATTAATTATTCTGTCAAGGCATGATTTGACAAGATTGTTATAGAAAATAATGATAGTAATTAATTTCACCGTAACGAATAAATTGAAATTAAGTTGAAAATAAAAATTGAAAATAAAATTTAAACAATATGTTCTATTTTCCACGTATTAATTATTCTATCAAGGCGTGATTTGAGACACGAGATTGTTATAGAAAATAATGATAGTAATTAATTTCACGGTAACAAATAAAATTGAAATTAAGTTCAAAATATAATTGAAACAGTATGTTCTATTTTCCACGTATTAATTATTCTATAAAGGCGTGATTTGAGACACAAGATTGTTATAGAAAATAATGATAATAGTTAATTTTACCGAAACAAATAAAATTGAAATTAAGTTGAAAATAAAAATTGAAAATAAAATTGAAATTAAGTTGAAAATAAAAATTGAAAATAAAACAATGGAAATAAAAACGATGGAAAAATGGTTTATCTACATTTTTAATTTATTAAAAAAAAAAACAAAAGATACTGCAAAGATTTTTTATTATATCTTCAAATAAGTCTTCTCATTCAATTTGTAACAAACAAATTAAAAGGGTGCGCCACCTTGAAGACATAGTGTTAGAAAAATATATAAACTTTCGTATCATTTCCTATGACAATTATCAAATAAAGTATCGGAATATTCTTTTAACTTCAATTTTGTACAATTTTTATTTAGTAATAAACATACTTAGTTTAAAAAAGAAAATAGTATAATTTTATTTATTTTTGGAAGCTGACCTTGTTTTCTATATTAATTTAGTGTTTCATATAATACGAATTCGTACAACACGCATTGGTCGAAGTACGTTTTAACCCTCTATAGCCTGAATTTTGTCTGCTTATTAGAGAAAAAACTACGATTGATTACAGTTTTTCACTTTGATTCGAAAATTTTAAAATTAATAATTACTGTAGATGGATCGTGGTGTCGCTACAGTAATACAGTAATCAAATCGAATAGCGCAGTGATAACTAAACAAAATTAATTTTTTAAAATATAGATACATCAGTCTGTAACTTTTAAATCACACGGTCCCATAGAGGGTTAACACTAGAACTACCGAAGCGGTCAAAACGACTGGTTTGCAATTTCTTACATAAATTCTATGAATTTACAATGCTGTGCTTTTAATAATTTTTTGCATTTTTCTGCAATTAGCACGAGTAAAAATTTATTTCCCTTGCATTTAATATTTTTATTTTAATTTAATAGCACAGTGATAACTAAAGAAAATTAATTTTTTAAAATACAGATACATTAGTTTCTAACTTTTATGTCACACGGTCCCATAGAAGGTTAACGGACACAGGATTGTATATTTTTTTTTTTTTTTTGTCAATTAATAGTTTTCAATGCGTAGAATTAAAAAATGCAAGTCTTAATTTTAGGAATTGAGCGGTTCGAAAGTTACGCGTACGTGAAGTTATCGTTTTTAGCATATTTGGCAACTAACTCCGACGCCATGTTGGTCAAATAATGCTCGCTGCACGAAGCAACCGCTGAAAACGTGGCCGGTCGGATTTAAAACTAGCCCGAACCAAACTCAAATTTACGTAAATTGATTACCCTAGAGACATTAAAGTTAGGCAGAGTGTAGACCAATCAGAAGATGGATGGAAACCAGCGTGTCGTCAAAGTGATCTGTCAGATACGCTAAAAACGCTTAACTTTACACGTGCATAACTTTCGAACCGCTGAATTCATAAAATTGAGACTTGCATTTCTGAATTCTATGCATCGAAAACTCACAAGAGAAGTTTATAATTTTGTGTTCGTTAAAACGCACTTCAGCCCGGGGCATTTTGTTAGAAACCTTATAACCGTGTTATGCGGGGGTTACCTGTACTACCAAATATAACCGCAGATGCTGTATCGCTATGTTATTTTGTAACATTAAGTAAAAAAAACTGTAAGAAAATAAAGTTAAAACGTTTATTTATGTATTATTTCTTTCCTGGGCCAGATTAATGTAGTGTAAATATTATTTAAAAAATGAACTCATAGTATACTCCATCAAAGCCATGTTTCTTTTTTTTTTTTTTTTAAATGTCTACATGAATAAATGCAATAATGGTTTCTTTGTATCCTACTAATTGTTCATTCCCTTCAAACCGTGTTGTTTGTTCAATTACTCGAATACAAA